>VXCM01004621.1:8957-47014 GCA_014773175.1 Lucifuga dentata | reverse complement strand
AACAGAACTAGAACTCAAAGCATGTAACAATGCTGCAAGGCATGCTGGGAGAATCAGAGCAGTGTCGTGTTATTGCAGTTGATCATGAGTACTCTAAACCACCCTAAACTCCTGCAATAGCTGACAGTACTTAAAGATTCTTACAGATTTTAAGTTGTATTAACTTTTACAAGGATTTTGAGTATTCCTTACTTTATTTTTCTGAGTGGATTATTGGGATTTACAGTGTACCAAAACATGCGTTTACGTCGTTTATTGATTATCTTAAGTTGCTTTGTACTACATTTCATGGTGTAATGATATGGCAAAGCTGAGTTTCCCAGCTAAAAATTCATGGCGCCTTAATTTTTTGTTTTGATTTCCCGTTTTGTTTTTTTATTTAAATCTGATAACTTAAAAAAGTAAGTTGAATGAACACTGACAACAGTCCTAAACTTTCTAAGTCAAGACAACAAATGATTTTAAGTTCAGTTTCTGTAAAACTTAGAGAATTGAGTGTAACATCAAAACTTATCATGATTCTTTGAGTTAAAGAGAAGAAAGAAGTTCACATAACTAAAGAGGGCTGTTGTGTTTTACAGTATACTGTTAGCTAGCTAATGCTTACTATTGTTAAGCTGCTCTAACATTAGTCTTAATTAAGTGTAGATGAACTCAAGAGACAAAAGATTACCATAAAAGAAAATAATTTTTGAGACACACAAGCTTTCATAAACAATACAGAGCTGGAAATTCAAATGAGCCCACTATTGTGCTAGCTAGGTGTTTGCTAGGCTGTCATTTAAGTGAAAATAAATTGTCAAAAACTAAACAATTCATCAGCTGGGTAACCAGATGCACAGATTTGGTGTTATGGCTTTAGTATGAATTCACTGACCTTTTAGTTTGACTCCAGACAGCAGGATGAATGATAAATACACCATGCTGATGCATCCATGAGGTTCTTGTGTCTCTTCAGAAACTTATTGCTGCCAGAAAAAATACTGTTACGTGCTGTAATGTTGTAGCGTACTGTTGAACCTGTTCAAAGTAGTATACTGTGAATCTTAATCTGTCATTGTTTTAGTACTGGAAAACATCAAAGTTTACGGTATTTAATTGTATTTGAGAAGAACAGTAAATTACTGTTAGGAGTTGGCTGTAATTTTACAGTAATTTTTTACAGTGTAGACATTTCTGACTAATGAGACTAGCAATCTCACATGACTTTTGCTGCTAAAGTTCATTTTTGATTGGATGTTTCCTGTGCAAAATCAAACCAAATCAAACACTAAATGCAAAATTGTACCAGTTGAATCTGATTCCGACCAGAGCAAACAGATACAGAGACAGGTGTCTGAAAACACCATAAATCATTGTGATTGTGTCATAGGTCTTGACCTCAGCATTTCCATTAACTAGAGCAATTTGTTTTCCATGATAGCCATGATAAATCATAAATGCACAAATGACTTTTAACCTATGGTTCCCTTGCCACTGTTGGAGATTCGTAGCTGCGACTGGTGGTGAAGCCTTTGTCATAATGAGCTGTTTGATGGTCATTTTGTGGCTTGTTTTCCTTTTTTGTATTCTTGAATTACCTCAGAAATCCACAAAAGAACGCAGGATGGAGGTCACAATGTGAAAGACTATAATTGGGTCTGCATAGGCTGTGTTTATTTGACTGATGGTAATGGCTCTGAAATGCTTCCTCCTCTGCAAACAACAATACAGAATGCTCTAACATGACTAAAAAAAAAAAGTATCATATTATAACTTTGAATGAGAATGAATGAAATCTGTGCTGCAACATAAGAGCATTCAGTTAAAAATATGCAAAAGCTTCACACCGCCTTCCCGCTGAGATAGAGTGTTTATGCATGTTTGTCAACTATAACAAACCAAGCATACTAACACACTACAGGGAGGCAACAATGTATTCAGAACCCTGTTTTATTATTTTCCGTTCCATCTAAATAAATAAATAAATAACTAAATAATTAAATAAAAAGCTGAAGAAATGTTTGATGTATTGAATAAAATGAGTGTTAGTATTTAACTCCATTCTTGTTTTGTACTATTCCACAAAAGCATAATTTTGCTTGACTTTTTTTTTTTGGCAAGTTACTCTGAAGTCATGCCATATAATAAAAATATTTTTTTTATCATAATAATTAGATCAATTTTATATTCATTGATATAGATTTTATGTGAAATTTGTTCGCTCTGATGTTAGCCATGTTAGCTTCAGATAGCAGCTAGCAGCATTGTTAATCATGGCTACAGCCTGGTTGTATAGAACTTTGAGTTTGTAGCAGCTTATAGAGTTTGTGAAAGCTACTATAGGTAGCATGATTGCTAACTATCTAGCATGATATACACCTATGAACAGAGTAGTGTGATTTGAGAAGGTGCCCACCTGATGACCTTGAAGACTTGCCTGCAGTCATACATTCAACTTATAATGGTTTAAAGGACCATGCTGGTGATTTTTCATGTTTGCACTCAATAAATATAACCAGCATACACATTATATTACTGTCAACCATTTCCCAAAACATACTACTGCAGCAGTAAGTTTTAGAATTTGCTTTACCTTCAGATGACTATTGGTTTCAGTTCATTCTAGTATGCTATTAAAAATCAACCTGAAGAAACTTGAAATACTTGAGATAGGTAATTCATCACGTTGGACCAGTTACATTAAGTTACTACAGACATCTTATTTGCTGCGATGGATTATATATCAGCATGTTTCAAGTCTACAAGTTATTTTTTACAGCTTACTGGAATGAACTGAAACCAATGGCAGGAAGGTAGGAAAAAAAATTCTGAAATTTAGCACTAAGTAGAAAATTATGGGAAATGGTTGTTAGTAACATAACGTATATAGATATTGTATATATTGGGCTCAAACATGCACGATCGACGGTAAGATCCTTTAAGATCAGCTCAGTATGTTGCACATACCACCAGATAAATACCATAACTGAATATCTCAATTATGAACTTAAACTGAGTCATCATATGCAGTAGTAGCCTTTTTAGTCCATGGTGTGTTATTTTTTTGTGGGCAAGTGTCCTGGTTTGACTGTTCTGTGCATCATTATTTAGCAGGTAATTTGAAGAGCAGACGTGTAATGATTGATGCCATTCAATATGTTACCACGGTGTGATGATTTGATACAATTTCAGCGCATCAAAATGAGATGAGCTTGAGGATATTGCTTATGTATCAATTTATTACATTCCACTTCACAAAATTGTCATACCTCAGGATGACATTTTGACAGATGCTAGTCATTTTTTAGCAACACATTAAACAGAAAAGGAAGAAAAAAGAAGAATGCTTTAAAATTTTCCCATTAAAAAAAAAAAAAAGAAAAAAGTCATGCAGAAATGGTCACAAAACAAAAGAATTATGTGAGTTTAAAATGCCATCAACTAATGAGGTAATGGCAATATAAAAGACTTGTTTTTTGGCCTTGTTTTTACATCAGCTATAGAAAAATATCGCTTAATTATCTGTATTTTGCTCAGACCCCCATAGAAAGTGGAAGCTGTAGCTGTGTTGTTTGCCCATTTCACCTGCCCTGCGGAGGTGCTCTGTTGTTTTGAGGTCATGTAGGTTGAAACCCTGGAGCTTTGTGAGACTGTGCACAGAGTACTATTTTTGTTTTAAATCATCCTTTGTGTTGGAGCTTCAAACTAGCTACTATAATTTTTTCCATTTTTATCTGTCCTTCCTGCAAACAAACCGGAAATGAAATCCATTACATAAATTGCAATGGTCATTATTTGATGAGACTCGGCAGCTGAACTCAGACTTTGGAGCATTTGACTGTGTAATAGCTGGTTTCATGTGGTAACCCTTTGAGAGACGGTCACCTCATCCGCATGGATCAAAATGTTTAACTTTTAATTCTTAGAGGTGAATGTATATGAAGCCTTGATTTATGTTGTACTATGATGCAATTAAGCAACAGCTAAAAAGGATTTTCTGTATTGTTGTCAATGAAAACTGTTATTGGCTCAATCAGTCATTGTTAATTTGGCTCATCTCTTTCCTGTACTGCATTCAAAATTGCCAAAAGCTTTTTTTTGTTTTCTTCAGCAGGCATTTATCAATGGCCAAAATGATATTGTCCTTCCTTGAACCATTATTCTCTGCAGACTGCATCAGGTGCTGCGTTTATGGTGGTAGAAGAAGGAGATCTTTTCATCCAGCCTCATTTCACTGCAGCCTTTTCCATTGTTTGTTCACAGGTTCAGAGTACCATCTGCTTGGCCAAATCAGCCACGTATTCATCATGGAGATAGTTATAGTTTCAGCCAAACCAAACAGCATTGTGCTGTTGCTTCAGAGTGAAGCATGAAATATTAATGTGTTCAAGTGGTGTATGTTTGCATAGACCTGGTTTAAATTTATCTCTACAAAATGTATAATAAACATCCATCCATCCATCCATTCATTATCCTCCTCTTATCCGGGTCCGGGTCGCGGTGGCAGCAGACTAAACAGACTGGCCCACACTTCCCTGTCCCCGGCCAGGCCCTCTAACTCCTCCTGGGGGACTCCGAGGCGTTCCCAGGCCAGCTGGGAGATGTAATCCCTCCAGCATGTCCTGGGTCTTCCCCGGAGCCTCTTCCCAGTTGGACGTGCCTGGAAGACCTCCCTAGGGAGACGACCAGGGGACATCCTTACTAGGTGCTTGAACCACCTCAACTGACTCCTTTCGATGCGGAGGAGCAGCGGCTCTACTCCGAGTCCCTCCCGGATGTCCAAGCTTCTCACCCTGTCCCTGAGAGTGAGCCCAGACACCCTACGGAGGAACCTCATTTCTGCTGCTTGTATCCGCAGTCTTGTCCTTTCGGTCATTACCCAGAGTTCATGACCATAGGTGAGGATAGGAACATAGATTGATTGGTAAATTGAGAGCCTCGCCTTCTGGCTCAGCTCCCTCTTCACCACGACCCGGTACAGCGTCCATAGGACCTCAGACGCTGCACCAATCCATCTATCAATCTCATGCTCCATCCTACCCTCACTCATGAACAAGACCCCGAGATACTTAAACTCCTCTGTCTGGGGTAGTGACTCCCCTCTAACCTGGAGGGAACAGTCCACCTTTTTCCTACAGAGCACCATGGTCTCAGACTTGGAGGTGCTGATTCTCATCCCAGTCGCTTCACACTCGGCCTCAAACCTGCTCAGTGCACGTCGAAGGTCACTGTCCGATGAAGCCAGCAGAACCACATCATCTGCAAAAAGCAGAGATGCAATTCTGAGGTCATCAAAGTGGACACCCTCCAATCCCTGACTGCGCCTTGAAATCCTGTCCATGAAAATCACAAACAGGATTGGTGACAAGAGGCAGCCCTGGCGGAGTCCAACGCCCACTGAAAACAGGTCTGATTTAGTGCCGAGGATGCGGACACAGCTCTGGCTTTGGTTGTACAGGGACCAGATAGCCCATGTCAACAAACTCGGTACCCCATACTCCCGCAGCACCCCCCACAGGACACCTTGGGGGACACGGTCGTAGGCCTTTTCCAGGTCCACAAAACACATGTAGACTGGTTGGGCATACTCCCAAGCCCCCTCTAGTATCCGTGCGAGGGTGAAAAGCTGGTCCACAGTTCCACGACCAGGACGGAACCCGCATTGCTCCTCCTGGATCTGAGATTCGACTATAATATAATATAATATAATATAGTATAACATTTTATCAAATGTTTTCGTACTCATTTCAGTGCTTTGCAAAGTTTACACAAGGTTAACTTGGTAAAGCTTGAAACTGTTACATGAGATGCATTTCATATGCTCTGAGCTTTTCCAAGAAGTGAATCAGGTCTTGGGTCAACTTTGTTAACTTTGACCTAAGTGCTAAATTCATATCTGAATGAATTTATCTCTTTCTCTCTCTCTCTCAAGTAGTGATTTTAGAAGACATACTGTCTTATTGCTCTCTCTATATATTATGATAATAATAATAAAATAACCTTTATTTGTATAGCACCTTTCATACAGAAATGCAGCTCAAAGTGCTTTACAAGACATGANAATAACCTTTATTTGTATAGCACCTTTCATACAGAAATGCAGCTCAAAGTGCTTTACAAGACATGAAAAGTCAAATAATCAGAAGAAGCATAATAAAAATAAAGGATAATAAGAGTGTACAAGTATATAATAAGAACATATACAGCATCGGTTAACACATTAGATATGACATCAAAGTAATTATTTAAAATACATCTGCATATACACACATATACATACATACATATATAGATATACACATATATGAATGTCACATCATATATATGAAATGTCACATCTCCTAATATTCCACAAACTCAGATTCCACACGATGACCACCAGATCATCCTTTTTTTCTGTCTGCAACTTGTAAAAATAAAAATCTGAGTTGATTTCTAGGAATCACTGTCTAAAATAGTCAAGTCAAGTTTATTTGTGTAGCCCAATATCACATACAATGTCTCAAAGGGCTTTACAAACCCACACATTAACGTTTCCTGACCCAGCCCAAGAAGACAAGGAAAAAAAAAAACAAAAAACTTATTATATAAGGTAAAATGGAAGAAACCTTGGGAGAGGCTATTCAAAGAGAGATTCCCTCTCCTCAAATGACCGGGTGTGCAATAGGAGCCGCAGGTGGAGAAACAGGCAAATTACAATAAAATACAATAAAACAACAAATCTGTCAGTATATGAGAAACTTAACATAATATAAAAGTAAAAATAGACAACTGGTTTGTCACATTTTGGCAATACTTGCTTACATTACGTCGATTTACGTCTATGTAATGGAAATGTAGAAATCTCTCCATTAGACATGTTTGTGTGATCATGGATATTACACAAGAATTTAAAGACTATTCTGAATTTGGACCTGTAGGAACTATCATCCTGCTAAAACAATCCACCAGGGAGCTCTTTGTTGGCTGTTTGCTGAAACCCAGAGCTTTGTCTTTATGGGAACGATCTGATCCCTTGTAGAACTGCTGGACTGGACTGATTTATGTGCTGCGTTTGGCACGAAGTGGTCACTGCTGCTGTGTTTGTACATTACACCTCCCCAGAGATTACTATCAGTCAGTGCAACCAGTGCTGTGATATTTGTCCTCGGATTTTCGGCTGATAAAGTTTGCGTTTCTTCAAGTTGCACTCTTTGTCTAGTTAGCCGCAGTGCTCTTGTGTTGCTCCTCATGCTCACCGCCCAGTTCTTCTCTTTATCCCAAACAAACGCATCACACCCTGTATGCCGGAGGTCTTTTTTTCTTCTCCCAGAAAAGGTGAAAAAATTCACTTTGAAGTAGAATTCGCATTATTTTTATTGCACTGTCTGGCTCGGTTTCAATTCGTGAAATTGAACAAGGCTCATTCGTGAGCTGATAAACAGAGTGTGACGAGCTGGAAACTCTGAGGGCCGCTGTGTAGACAGTGAATGGAACAGCTTATAGGATGCTGACTGCACACCTGGTGGGATTTACTGGGATATCAGCACATTTTCAGATTCTCTGCTGGAAGCTTGACATTTCCATCAAACTCCTTTGGATGGAATAACTCAAACAAAAAGTTATGAAGCCTGCGTATCTGCAATATGCAAACTGTTTTAAGGTAGATTTTCTGTCAGTGGATTGACCGCAAGTTGATAGAATCATACAGTATTTTGCGTTGCACAATGATGCACCTCAGCATTAAACTGGCTGTAAGGTTAATCATAAGTGACAACCTGGTATAGAGTAAAGCATTACAGATTTATTCATGGACATGTCACAGAGGCAAATAAAAGCCAAATGGAATCACATCTAATTTGAAGTAAATGTTTCATAACATGAGAATGTCTCGATGAGTGTTGTGTGTTACTACGTGCATTAGTGTGCAACACCTGCAAACACGCATGTCTGAGAGCGTGAAATTACTTTCATATTTATTTTGTGTGTGCTGCTCCCCTGAGAGCGTGATGGCAGAATACCGAATGAGCAACCGTTGTGTTGCTTCCTTCCTGGAACTCTTTAAAGAGCACGCAGCTCCCCAGCTGCATGTTAATGCAATCATTATTTTAGGCTTTCTTTTGCTGATACTACTTTGACCTTCAGTGCATTCTTCGGCTCATTTTTCTTCGGGGAGTCAAAATTGGCCACATAAAAGAAAAGTGCCTAATTTGGCAGCTCTTCTACCTGAGCTGAGGAAGAGGAGTCAAGTGGCCACCCCCATTCCAAATGCATGTAGCTGAAAATCTGAGAGAATTTCACTTAGAAAGAAGGGTGAGTGGTCAGATGAATTATACATGTTAACATGACCAGCCACAGTGAATCCCTGCCTCTGCTGGGCTGTGACTTGAATTCACAGCCTCCCACAGTCACCAGACTACACATTGCAACTGTACCCACTGTGTTTCACTGGAATTTCTGATAGCTGCTTCTGCATCTGGACAATTTTAAAATGTGTCAGTTGTGCCCCTACTTTTATAAAATGTCTAGTAACACTCATTAGATTCGGTATCCTTGTTCTGGATGTCAGATCCGAAAATATCAGACATGCAGCACACAAGTTCAATCAGTTTCTCTCAAATTTGCATGTCAATAATGTCCAGTTTATTATCCTGTGAAATGAACACTCTGATCCCTCCTGACCTTATTTCCTTTAATCTCTTGTGATTTTATCAAGAGAAAATCTTTCAAGTACAGCCACAGAGTATTTCCTTCCTTAATCTTTATGAGATTTGGTCTGAAAATAAATGTTTTTTGCCACGAAAGCACACACGTCCTGATACTAGAATTGAAGAACAGATTGTTTTCACTTCTAGTGTTTAGATTATTATTTTTCTCCTGCCATTTTTTCATGGGGTAGGTCCCATACTTTTGCTGAAAGTGGATCATACTTAGAGAAAGATTTGCTTTTAGTCATTTAGAAGAAAATAATTGTAATGTTCTTGTTTCACATGATATGCTGCTGGAGTTGGATTAAATCTGCACACCACAATGAGCTGTTCTCAGCATTGTGAACCTTTAGGGGCTGACTGGGAGGCCCTCAGCATCACTTCTCTGACTTCTGTGTGAAGCCAAATCTCATGTCTTTGCACCAAACACACTTGGAAACTAGTGTATGCATCCCTTGAATCGTCAACCTTCACCCTACAGCAAGCTCTGTGGGAGTCAAAGAATGTCTAAATACAGTGGCTTTAAATGGAGGCATAATATCCTGCAGGATTTAAATTCCACAGGGACACATAAGGAACCTGAGGTGCAGTCATTAAATGTAGAAAAAAAGTGATCCCGATGCTTTGTGTGCCACAGAAAGGTACCCAGAATATAGTCAAGTGCCTCAGGGACAAATTACCACACGGATACAGGCACATCCCTGCCAATTATACATTTTTACAGTTTTAAAGCATCAGCATTTACTCTTCATCGAATGTCAGCAGCAACTATTTTCAAATTCCACTTCGCTGCCTTTGTGGAATTTTAATCATCATTGCTTAACTGGATGGCTCAAGTCATCGTTTCATAAAACAAACTCGTGATGTAGATAAAGGCAATTTGAATGTGAACAACTGAACAGGTGAGATTTGACTCTCTCCAAAGATCAACTATTAACTATTAACTTCTGTTTTTGTGCACAGACATTTGACTCACCAAAAAATTCAAACAAAAAAGGCAGTTTTGTTTGAACAAATCTTCAGTCTAATTAAATCTGTTTGGATAGACGTCTCTGTTGGAGTTTGCAACTATTGCAAATACAGGACTAAGGGAGTTGGTACAGTTAGTAACAGTTATTTACCATTGAAGCAATCCAATGAAAAATTAATTAATTAATCCATTATTTCATTAGACACCTTTTTTTTAAGCAAATCTGGCCCTCATGAGCAGCCATACCTCTTTGTGCTTAGAGGAGGCCAGCCCTGGAACACCACAGCACAGCATATTTCCCATCTCTCTCTGCTCTTCCCACAAGATTGAAGAGGAACTAACTCTGGATCAACTGAACACGCCTGATTAAGCTAAGCCGCTATGGGTAGAGCATGAAGAGATGGAACATATGAAGTACTGTACTCGAGGATCAGGATTGAGAACCCTGATCCAAACCAACCAAGAATGACATCAATCTTCTACCAGCTACTTTGGTGTTGTGCAGTGGTTTTGTGACCTTCGGCTGCTCACAAGAACTATTTGGAACTTCCATCAGATATCCTTGTTAATACAATTGTCAATCTAAAGCCTTAATCCATCTGTGAGATTTCAACATCGCCCTCCTTTGTACACAAAAAAAGGCTACTGTGTTCTTTTACCTATTTCATTTTCATATAGTCCATTAGAAATACATCCGTTTCATGGGTGTTTGCAGAACTGTGGTCCATTAGAAATACGTCCTCCTTAAAGGTATTTTCAGAGTAGTCTGATATGAATCAGGGACTAAATTGTTATTTTTAAAATGTTTTTTTTTTTTATTTTTTATTTTTTTACTACTTGGTTTGGTTTGGTTTGGTTTGGTTTGCAACATCCAATCAAACCAAAAAAATCAACAACACAGTTTTGTCAGAACTTTCTCTCTGCTCGTCGGTCAGAAATGTCTGGGGTGGGAGACAGAAAATTAAGAGAAAAAGTTTACCATGTCTGGATAACCAAATAACATGGAAAACCGTTTGTTGTGTATTGCTTCACTTTGTGTGAAAAAGACTTGCTGGATGACCACACTGAAAAAAAATGAACTTGACCCCTTTTAGATGTGACGTAAAAATTTAGGCTTATTTCATGGATTTCATCATGTTATGTTTGTTCTGATCAATATATTTGATTAGTTGGAATTATATCTCCCAGTGCTGCAAACATTCTAATTTTATTTAATTAAAAGCAACTAAAAAAAAAAAAAAAANTAAAAAAAAAAAAAAAATGTCACAGCTCTATTGTCATCTCTGTTAATTCCAATTAATCAAAAATATTGAGCAGAACAAAATAACATGTTGAAATTTGTTAAATTAGGCTAATTTTTTATATGTAGCATCTAAAAGGGGTCAATGTCAGTTTTCCAATGCATATACACATGGAAAAACTGATAAAAGAGCATTTAATGTAAAAGAGGATTTAATGTTCAGCAAACTACCCCTGAATAAAACAAAGGGGTACACTTAATATACACTTAATATACTTAAAAAATACACTTAATATTTAGTTATTACACCACTGGAATGGGCTACATTTACTCAAAAAAATATTGAGCTAAACTAACTAAATGTGTTTTAAGTTTACTCAACATAGGTCTATTTGGAATGACTAAGGGAATATAAGTGAAATGTACTCAATTTGTTTTAGCTAAAACTACAAAGTTAATTTAATTTCACTGAAATTTCTTACAAATATTAAATACAGTCAACTTAAAAATATATAGATAAATCTAGATAAATTAATTTTGTGTAACCACTTGACATAAAAATTAAGTAAATTCAAAGCAGGGTTTTTTTCAGTGCACATACAGCTCATGCTAACCTCCAACATGTTCATCTGAAGACATGCTAGGTAAGATTGATGTTATAATCTTTTCAAACAATCCATTTGATTTACTAATCAAAGGCATAGATTCTTTATGGCTAACAGTGCATGGCTAGACCTCCGCTTCTATCAATCAACAGATCAATAAATTACTCTGTAGTTGGTACAAATTATTAGTGTGGATCAGACCACATACAAACCGCTTCAGAGTTTGTTTGGAACTGGACTAATACCAAGTCCTGAAACCGGTCTCGGTACAGTTGTAGTGCGATCAGACCTGCACAAACGAACCATATCAATGAGGGTAACAAATCCTAGTCTGACTGAACCGGAGCAACCACGTAGGTGTGAAAACGCCCTAAATTAACACGATTTAAAAAGTCTACCATTGATTCACATAATACCTTCCTTATCCATTCAGGCTTGATATATGTGAATCAATTTGAGAAACATGAGAGAGGGATTATAAAGCGACTTCACACAAATTGTTTACTAGGGAAATATGAACAAAGTGATGTATTAAAGCCTTCCTCAGATGGCGAGCAGCACATGCAGCGTGAAACTCCATAAGCTTTCATGAAGATTAAATATAGAAGCTTCTGAAGTAATTAAGTAATTTAGATGCTCATCAGTCTTTATTTTCATGGTTAATTTACCCATAGATTGATTAATATGATAATTCATTAATGGGACTAAACAGAGCGCCACCTTTACTCAGACTGCAAAGGACTTTGTATTAAGATGACTTTGCAAATGAATTAGTTGTATTATGAGGCCTGAGTGGAAAGCTTCGCACACAACAGCTCATAGAGATAATCCAGATCATTTTACACAAACAATGAAAGAAAGAAATAGCTTGGCATTACATACATTAAATAGATTATAGAAAATCCTTGAATTACAGCTCACTTATTGTGGCTGGGTGGTGTAAACGGGAGCAGGCCAATGTCACACAACTCCTGGTGGAGTCACGATTCTGTGACAAATCCTGAACAATAAAAAACAGCATTATAGTGATTAAAAGCAATAAATCAGGGTTCCTTAAAACTGGTCTGAGCATTGCTGGTGTTAAATGTCATATCTTTAAGAGTTCATCTTCTTGTGCTTCTGGTCCTGAGAGTATGATATAACTAAGTTTGGTTTTTATTTTCCAGCATGTGAAAAATTGTTTTTTTAACCTCAGAGGCAACCGGACTGTTAGAATAAAACCTTAAATGAGCTTACCTATTGGATCCTTAAAGTTAAAATACTTAGGACTGCTCCCTTTTTCACTTTGAATAACGGGTTGTTGAAGGCTTTGTGAACTAAGAAATGTTGGTGACTTGATGTTTTTTGTGGTCTTTTCAAGTGCTTTTACTTTTACTCCGTACCCATTACTGGAAAGTTGTGGTCACAGTTCTGGCATATGTTTTGGTCATTAAATTTGGGGCAGTTGATCTTTTTTGCCCTCCTTCTAGTTCTTGCTAGTTATGGCTAAAGGAGAAATCAAAGAAATGAGAAATGCCATGGAGAGAGGTTTTAAGTGTACTTACATCTTGAGGATCTTCACAGGGAGGGACAGCTGTCACGCATTGCTTTGGTCTTCCTCTTAGCAACATGTGAGTATATCAAAGCACACGTGCTGGGTTGTATTTCTTTGGTATTCAGTAGCACGAGAGTCACCTGGAATATGATCAGAGAGGACATGTCTTGCTGTCCTGCACTGGGTGAGAGGTTTTGTTTTTGTGTTTTTTTTGTTTTTTTTTTACGGCAGAGCATCATAGACTTATTATTGCATCATCATTAAAGTGGTAATCCTCTTCTCCTCTGAGTTCTGTGGTAACGCTCTTCTAAAGCTTTTGAAATATTTTTTTACATCTTGCATACAGCTAGTGTTCCTGCTAAATAATGATGGGTGAACTACCGAGTGGGCTGCTACACGCCGGTAAGTTCGGCCACATTTAGGGTAGCCCAGGTAGATATAGAGTGGATGTACTATTGTTTAATCAGTTGCATATCTATCTGCCCTCTACTTGGGAAGAGTCGGATTCACAAGCTAATATAAGTTCAGAAGAGCTCGATGTTTAGGACAGGAAATGGCGTTTCATATTGCTCAGTCCAGGAGTTTTGACGGTGGAGAGAAATATTAATTATCTAGCTGCACTGTTCATTATTTGTTCATATGTTTTTAACGCACATTTATGCTCTTTCCATCTCTCTCTCTCTCTCTCTCTCTCTCTCTCTCTCTCTGCCTGTCTCTTTTCTATGAGCTATTCTATTCTGTTTCTTATATTTACATGATTTTATGTTTACATGGCTTTCTTCTTATTTGATATTTTACATCTCTCCCTATCTCTGTCTATATCTATCTATGTGGCTTTCTTCTTATTTGCTTTCTTATAAAGTCAAATAAACTTGCCTTGACTTGACTTAAACTAGACTTTGGGGTCTGCAACAACCATAACTAGTCTCTGAGGTTCATGTAACACAATGATGAAAGGTGAACAGAGCATATATGGACAAAAAAAAAAAAAAAAANAAAAAAAAAAAAAAAAAACAGCCTTTCCTTCTGTGTCACTGCTGCACCTTTTGCACTAATCAACACTTTTTTCTACTGTAACTTCTTGAGATCACTTAGCAATTTGTAGTGCGCCCAATTCTGTGAAAGCATACACATTGAAATTTCTTTTGATTAAGGTTATGTTTCTGTGGCAGGCGATGGATGATCATATGTACCACTATCCACTGTTTCACACACAGAATCATTTCCAGGGGAAGACACTGAACAGTAGTAGACTAAAATGAATGAATCAATGAGGATATCAACTATAAAATATCTTTAGTCGGGGATGAGGTTTGATCTGGTCCAGAAAACTGGCTCAGGATGCTGAGGAAACTGCTTTGACAAATTGCTTTTAATTCCCATCACGATGATGGCCAATCAGCTTTTAAAATACACCTGAAGCTCTTGGAGTTCAAGCATTGCTTTTTAAAGCAGTGGATTTTTGGCCTGTCAACACAATCACGTACTTCTCTACCACAACCAGCAAATTACACTTGCCAGCACCCTGACTGGAGACTTATTTTGGAAAGGAGGGATCAAAGCCACTCAGCGCGATGTTAATAGGTGCTGTTAATGCTTCCTTTTACTTAAATTTCTCTCACACTCTTTCAACTTCAAAAGACCGGTCTCATCCAATTCTTCTCTGCTGTCCATGGCAACAGATGTGATGGGACACAACATAATTGAGATGAGAATTGGGTATTGAGGATTTGGATGATTCCCTTTTGCTATTTCAAAGTAAAATCTAAAGAATCGATTGAGGAAAAATGTGTGTTGTATGAAACCCAACATTTCTTGTAAACTCCATATTTGTACTTTTTTGATGAGGGCTATTTGGTGGATCATTGTTACTCTTCTAGTCTGAGTTGTCAGCGCTTTGAAAGAATGTTTTTCATCGTGATCACAAACAAGTCTCTTCCATCTTCATCAATTTCAAAAGCAGCATGCTGGGTGTAAAGATGAGTATTTGACAGATAAAAGTACGATACTCTGCACTTTTCTGTAGTGGACGCTGAAGTTTGAGACGCGTAATGTGATAGCCATCATCTATTACAGTTTCTTATCTTCCACTGCTGTCAACAGGCGGCTTTAAAACATGATGAAACAGCCTTCAGATCAAGGTGCTATCAACAAATGGGGAAGTTGAAAAGAAAACAGTTACTAATAAGTAGCACCGGTCTCATAGTAAATACAGAAATACCAAGATAGTCAAACACAGCCCACCGCTGGCAGGTGATCGGGTAAAACGCAAACTTTTAATTGAAGCCTTCTGGACAACAATGTTCAAAATCTAATTTCTACCTGCACCAGGCGAGACATGAATATGTGAAGTACTAATCAAATTCAGCATTGCTTACTGCCAATTACATTCTAGTTAAACAATCTGATTCAGGTGGAGGGCACAGTGCCATTGTATTCACAATGATGCAGGCAATTATGTGCACAAATATTATATAAGGTGCCGGAAAACTGACTGTTCAGATCTAAATCCAAGGTTATAAATTGCACGTAGAGGGAATTAATGAACCAGGAAGGAATAAGCTGTTGCTCCTCTGTATTCCTGTGAGGTTTGATGGTTTGACTTTTTAAAACTTACACACACTGTACCTTAATTTGCAGGTCAATATGCAAGCCTGTGTTTGCATTATTGTACAAGGGAGACCAAGGGTTGGAATTTAACGGTGCAATCTCATAGACCAGCACAGAGCTCTACGTCTTGTGTGCAAAGACAAGGAGCTGTCCAAGAGCACCTGTTGCTTTTGTTCAAACGGTTGGATAAGGTGGAATAGAAAATGGGTGTGGTGATTAATATTATCCTCTTAGCCAGTCGCATTACTCCTCTCAAATCCTTTAATCAGCTTTAATGAAAAATGTGGGTTTTTAAGTTGAAATTATATTTGTGGGGATATCAAAAATCATGGTGTTATTTAGCTACACAACAGGCTACATAACCGTTATGTGTAAGTACAGATTCATGACCATAAGATTTGTGCAATGCAAATAAAAATAAGTGAATCGGATGTTACAATAAGCAGTATTACTGTATCTACTCTGCAACCATAATTTCAACATTGTACAGCATTGCATCTTTTATATTGTTTTGAATATCGTTATCACAATAATACCTTGAGATATCATGACATTATATCGCCCACCCCTAATGTGACATTAATTACACAAATCTCCATAGTAATCCTGTTTGCGTTACTGAGATAACTCTGGAGAGAAAGGGGGGGAGGATTTGTGGAAACTAGAACAAGAGGAAAGCAAACTATTAATTATCTTCATGATGTATTTACCAAATTATAGCTGACCGGTCTGACGGAGACAGAAACAATTTGTGTTTGTGTGTTTATTTTGCAGCAGTCAGAACATGATTGAATCAAGGTAAGAGATGACTGTGCGTAATGGCTTAGTGCTTTGGCACTTGCCAGATAAGAGGCTGAAAATGGAGTACACGTATCTCTATCTGTCATGGCCGCCTTCAGAGATCCGTTGGGATTCAATCAGTTGAAGCTGAATGCTTCCATAAAGGTGGATGACAGATAAGACTTGTGCATTTATCTTTGTGCTTTTACTGACATCCTCAATATTATTAATTTTAATGATGTGCAACTTTGATAACATACTTTATTCCTGACAATACAGCATATTTAAATGAAACTTTTAATGAAATAACATAAAATAGAATTGAAAAAAAAAAAAACTGAAACTGTAGTTTTTTCTTTTTTTTGTGTGTTAACAGCACATCTCATGTAATCACACCATGAAGCCCCTATCTAGATTCATATCATATAATTGTTGAGTCATATATGTTTTAAGAATCAATATTACCCTAATTTTCCTTCAGATTAATTATGGATGGATTAATTGAGATCATAAAGATTAACTTAAACCCTGCACTTAGAGATTCAGCAGACACATGCTGAGTCGCTGTAGCGCAGCATAACAGCCAGTGTCAGACTGAACTGTGTGCTTTGGAAATGCTGAGTCGAAACATAAAGCCTCCGTGTTTGTCAAGGAGAATATTTAACCATGGGAGATTGTTTCCTGCTGTAATCAGTTTTGCTACTGAGATCTATCAAACGAGGAGGAGGGGTGAATGTGAATATTGTGTGTCTGTTAAAAATGCAGGCAGCCCGAGCTGATTATTATGGAGGAGCACGCCTGGAACACTGCGCTTATTAAATTACTCCGTACCATGCATTTACTTCAGATTTAGGGATGATAAAAGATGTGGGTCAGGTAAGCTGAAGACTAATCATTTAAAGTGAAGGTCGTGTTGGCTTCATTTTGAGCTCCAGCCCTAAATTGTTGTCAAAGAAAGCAATGTACCATGGGCCTTAAAAAAAAAAAATTAAAAAACAAAATACCTGTTACCCAAACACAGAATGATGCACTATTTCCATCACTTTGCTGTTGCTTGCAACAGGTTTACATATTTGTGTAGCTTTTCACTACAGTTGGTTTAAAATATCCTCAAAATAGTAATTTTTATCAAGCAATATTTTTGATAATAACTTTGAATCAAACATGAATCCACTATGTAAAAGGTTAACTTGTTAACTTGCCTATTCATGTGTGCGTGTGTGTGTTTGCATGTGTTCATATTTATTTGCTAGACACATGCACAATGTGTGTAGCAAACTCATAATGTGCACACGTGAAGCAAACTCATAATCTGATATACAATACTTGGTACTTGATCAAGTCTGCATGATCAAACGGTCTTTGATCTAAGCATGCCCTTAGAAAACACACACAAACACACACACATAAGCGCACAAGCAATACCAGAATTTATGCAAGGGAGGAATTTGTTTGACATCTCATAAGTTGCACAGTTTTGCACACTTGCGCAAAGTCACACTATTTGTCTCTACTTCCCTGTTGCTATCTTTCATGTAAAAAAAAAAAAAGATATCTTTATTGTCATTGTAGGTCATACAATGAAATTTTGTGGCATCATTCATAAAAGGCAGCAGTCAGTACAATAATAAAAATAAATAATGGAACAATGTACATTATATACAAAATAATGGAAGATCTACTATACACAGTAATCGTTTCTCTTGAATACCACCTGTATTAGAGGACTTTCCCTTGTAAACTGTACTGTCTGCTAAGTGTTAAGAAGTGTAAAAGCTTACATGAATTGATTTCAGTGAAATCATTGATTTTATGCAACAGATGGTCCTTGGATCTCTGAAATCTCTCAAACCTTATTCTGCTGCCGTCGCTGATGGCAGCTACCATTTGTTCCGCACAAACATTCCTCAAAATATACATATGAGTACAGAAATCAGATTTTTATGACTGCAGATGAAAATAAAGGGTTTCTTTCTTTTTTTTTTTTTTTTNAAAAAAAAAAAAAAAAAAAAAAAGGATTGCTGGTTAGCCATCTCTCCAAGGGCTCCGGTGTTGCTTTTGGCCAGCAAGCCTCCCCATCTGGCCCAGCCCGACCAAATTATGCTGCTGCATCAAATACAAAAGCAATGGGGACAGACAGCAGCCAAAAGCAGGGGAGACATCAGCTCTTTAAAAATTAATGCATACATGCTGTCTAAGTCATTTACATGTGTCATTAATCCTCAGAGCGCAGACTGCTTTGTATGGAAGTTTATCTCATTAGCATTTTAGACGGCTGTGCTGTAACTGTACCAGCAAACCAGGTAAGGTATTATTCGTATTATTATCTGATCAAATAGACAAATGAGTACACTTAACGGCAATACTGTATAGTGTTCATATAGGAAATATCAGGAATTTTGTGTAAATATGTGCCAGAGAGATCAATTTACAATCAGCAACGAACACCTACAATCAAAAAAAAAAAAAAAAANAAAAAAAAAAAAAAAAACTGAGTCCATATCTCTGACTGAAGTGTAAGAGTGTGTTACAGTATTTTCAATATGGTTCCAAATATAACATGACAATCTCATTGGCTGTTTACACGGTTGAGAGATTCTACATTTCAAGGTTGAGCAAATTAATTTAAGAGTCGCTATGTGTTTAGCTGTAGCTTTTCTCTGCCCCATTTGCCATATTGAATGAAGCATCAGTCTGGGCTTGGCAGCAAACATAAGGTGTTGTGTGTGTGTGTGTGTGTGTGTGTGTGTGTGTGTGTGTGTGTGCGCGCGCGCCCTTGTGCGAATGTGCCAGGAGAGCCCAGACAGAAAATCCATCAAAATTCACAGTTTGATATAGAGAAAAACTTTGCACTGATAGCTTGGCTTATGAAGAGAAGTGCTGAATTTGCTGTTTAATTCACGTGAATTTAAAATCTAAAGAGTGCATTAATATATCACTCCTGCTTATTGGAGTGTATTAACCACAGTATCTTAATATTCCTTGCTGAGCACTCCCAAATCGATCACAATCCTCAACAATTTCCAAGAAGGTGGAGAAGAGAGTGGAATTCATGCAGACAAATGTACCTTTTAAAATAGTGAATGATTCACCAGAAACAAATATATTCTCGCCTGTGTAAAAATACATTTTTTGCGCAACAGTCACATTAAAAGCGAGAAAGAAGTCCTTAAAAAGCAGAACTTTAAGTGATGATTTTGACAAAAACTTTGCATTGCATGTAACTTATATGTCTAACATCTCGGTAATACTTCTCTAAAATTTTAATTTTCTCTTAATTTTTAGAAATCCAATTAAACCTGCAGTATTTGAAGTTTGACAAATGTGTCCTTCATTTGGTCCTCAGAGCTCAGATTGTGTTTTTGTGAAGCTGTTTGATTTGCTTTTCCTGTGGAAATTGAGAGACGTAGATTTATTCAGCGTCGGCACAATGCTCACCCAAACGATCTCTCCTTGACTTTTGCTGCTCATTTGATCGTCTTGGCACTTAGACAGGTTTTAGCAGAAACAATATATAATTGCCTCTAATGCATATAGCAATATGCTCAAATTTACACAGCATAATGCATTTAATGGAAGAAATCTAAGTCAAAGAAACTGTATTGCCTTACTTTTGAAAAAGGCTAGGTCTTGCAGTTGTTGGGGTATGTATTATCATGCCACGGTAAAAAAAAAAAAAAAAAANGAAAAAAAAAAAAAAAAAAGTAGGCTAATTGTAGGCCTAATTACTTATGATGAACGGTGTCCTGGGATCTAAAACAAGCTTCACTTTCACCTCCCAAGTGTATCACCTTCTTAATAGATTTTAATCAGCAATGAGTACGATTTTTGCTGCCCTATATCATAATAAACGACTATAATATATCATTGTAGGAGGCGATAGCATTACCTGATCAATACAAATTAAAGAGCATGTACTTCGGCCATTGCTGGCAGTCAAAACTCACTTCCTGGTCCAGATTCCATTTTTAAGCTTTTTGCAGAGATCTGTTTCTTTTTTTGCAGTTCCTTCTTTTATCCAGCTTACCTTGTGAGTTACAGGGTTTTGCTTGCGGGGATTGTAAAGACCTTATTTTGTTCTGGTTTATCTTGGAGTGCAGATACAAATCTTGATAATTGTTGGGGTCAAACAGATAAAGCCGGGGCATCATGTTTCACCCATTTTTCTCCATTGCACTGTTTTGCTATCAGCGTCCTTCAGTGATCAATGCCACTTTGTATAAATCATTAACTTGGCCATCAGAGTGAGAAAATGTTTTGAAGGATCTTCTGACTGGAGTCCTTGACAGGTTTTTATACCTCAGCAAGCATATGATGGATGTTGGTGTAGAGGAGATTACCAAATACAACCTGTAAATTAGTGTGATGTGGAAGTGCAACATCAAACAAACAACAATCGAGATAAAAAACTGAAAGTTACAAAATAATATCAGAAAGTCTTTAGATTTTAAACAAAGTCACCTTCAGCTGCAGGACTGTCATATATCGCTCATGATAATACTAGTATAACTTTTTATCTGGTGCAAATTTGTCATATCGCATTATTTATGATATTGTGGCGTGATGACGCGTGGCTGAATTTTTATGACATGCACAACAAGAAAAAATAAAACAAGCATGTCTGGATGTTGCAGGATCAGCATTTGACGAATTAGTTCCTAAAATGGGAGTTACCTGAAATGGTTCAGCTACAGAGTTAACTAGCTGACAGCTAATGGTGGAAACAATACAAATCAGGAAATCCCAGGTGAATACCAAAAAAAAAAAAACAAGTTAGATGTCGGGTTTGGCAGCTCATTTGTGACCCAAAACGAACAGACAAGTGTTGTTGACTCAGCCAAACACAGCAGGGGCGTTTGGAAAAGCAAACAGTGGAGTGAAATTAGCAAAGGGGTGACTTTTTTTGTTGTGATGTATGAACAGTTTTAGCCTAGTTTTAGCCTATAATCACTTCATTTTAGTCATTTACCTCAAACCCAGACTTATGGGGTCATAGATCATAACCTGCCAAAGATCAGCCCTTAAGCCATCGTCAGTCATGTTATTTGGCTGCTATGCATTTTTTATACATTACTGAAGACTAGCAGGTCAGGATAATTTGAGTTATTGCTTACACTTAAAATATTACAGGATTTAGTTATTTATACTATTATTGTCTCTGTACTGTGCCTACATTTACACATTCATTTTTTACTCATGTTGATAGTTTGCTGTATTATTTACTGACACCATCATCAATACGGCATTGTTCGGTGTCACATTGTTCATATCGACTTGAACAGTTTTCTCACAAAATACCTTGAGATATGATATTTTGAGGCTATATTGGCCCATTCAGCACTGGAGATAATAGGATAAAGCATTTATACTTTATTTTTGACACTATTGACTGAGCTTGCAGTGTTTTGTGAGATGACCACTGGTGCATGATCTTGTATCATTGATGTTTTGTTGCCCGGCGCGACACGTAAAGTGCATTGTTTTACAATTTAACAGCCATTTCCCAGTCCTGTCCATTTGTTGTGTTCAGTTTATTTGTTCTCTACAATAAAAAAGTTGCTTCCAGGCCAGTCAATATTGGCAGCAACTTTTGTCAGATTCATAAAAGCTTTTCAAAACGTGAAACCCAAATTCTCGTCCCGATTCCCTTTCATGTCTCTGCATACTAATCCTCACCCTTAGAACTCCCACCCCATCACGCTATGCAAAGGCCCTTTCTGTCACTTCAGGGTCTGCGGCGCACAGGGAATTATTGCTTTGTCCTGACTGCTGTAGGTCAGATATACAGCTCCCACAGAGGCGAACCTGGGAGAGAATAACAGAGTAGGAGATATCATGTAATCCAATGGGCCTTACCGTCGAGACTCTCAACGGTTCTGGATTGACGGGGATTGCTCTTTATGTCCTTGTCACCATTGAAATGAGGATAGAAACGTCTGCTCTCACCTTGGCAGCATTTCCTTTCAAAATCAAACACAGCAGGAACATTGAGAAGCCACAGCTGCTGTATGAGCCTTTTGTAAGCTTCTGTTAATGCATCAGCCGATCCTTGATCTGTTTGTCCAGTAAAGCAGATTTGAGGATGGAAGCTGCTCGTTCACACTTGGTATCTAAGAACTACATGCAAAGAATCCTTCATGCTTTGGAAGGACAGTGTGTGTGTGTGTGTGTGTGTGTGTGTGTGTGTGTGTGTGTGTGTGTATTACTGTTTTCACCATTTGGCAAGTCGGTGTAAGATGTGTGATCAAACAGCAGTTTGGCTCGTTGAGAATCCACCATATTTAACCGGTTTGTAGTAGTTTGAGTCCATTTGATTTACATGGAAAAACAATTTCTGAACTCAAAATGAAAGGGGACCAAAATACAACCTGGAATTTTATTGATTATGAATATAGACTTTGCAACTGTCAAGTTTTTACTTTGAGTGGGCTGTGAGAAATGTTGACCAAGACTAGCCACCTTGGGCTATTCATTGCTTTTTAAAAGTTAGCATTAAAGCTAATTATGGCTATAGTTTAGTGCTTCTTTTTCACAAAGAAGCAGTAGTTTGAAAAACAGCATGGATGGAATAAACTCACAGCTCTGACAAACCATCACAGAGGTGTTTTTTNTTTTTTTTTTTTTTTTTTTAAGTTTATCAATTGGGAGCTCTCAACAGGAGCAAGCATGAGTTTCATGACCTTTTTGCTGACATCACTTTCCTGGATGGTTTGGCAGATCTGAAACAATGCAAACAAATGTTTGTGTGTGTTGATGCATTTGATGTTAGAAGTCAGAAGGAAGTGACTAATAACCAAGTATGGTACTCATAAAACATTAGATATTTGGCTGTGGAAGAATAATGACAGTTATATCAGATGTTTCACAGACTTTCAGGAGTTTTGAGTTGTCACACTTTGTGTGTGAGGCAGAAGCAGAAATAAAGGGAGAATAATGCACATTCAGTTTTTTTTTTGTTTTTTGTTCCATGCTCGAGGTGACACACCTCGTTGTTGTCTAAGAAGACATTAGTAGTGTTTTTTAGTTTAATGTTGTGTCTTGATAATGAGGCAAAAAAAAAAAAAAAAAAAAAAACAATTCAAGGGAAACTGGCACCGAGCACATGATGCGATGTGTGTTCAGATTTTTGACAGCTTTGATTTCAAGTGTTGTTTATTTGTAAGACTTGTTATTTTGCAGAGCCTTACAGCCATTATTTACCCAGAAACCTGATGTTACAGATTCAACCTTTTGTGCTCAGATGGAAAAAAAAAGAAAGTAAAATGCACATTTAAGCATTGCAAAAGTTTCAAATTATAGACTCTTAAAATAAGAACATGAAAAATCAATATAATCTGTGCCCTTTAAAAAAGTTAAGCTGTTATTTTTAGACATATTGCCCAGATCAACCACATAAATATTGCTTTACTGAGCTGGAATGAGACACCATGGTCTTAAATATACATATATGCTGTAGGCCTGTACATGTTTGAATGTCATGTTGAATGTCAATGTAAATCAAATGGCGTTCCTAAAATTTTAACTAGTTTTGTCCCCTGGTATGTAATAACGTGACAAAATGGCACTTTAGAATTTTTTTTAATTTTTTTTTTATTTTTTCCAGGAGCTTTCAATTAGGAATTAGTCTTATACTGCTGGATACTGTATTTGCTACTAATGCTACTAATCTTTGATTACTTGCAAATAGTATTATGTTATTTAGTTCAAAATAGGGAAATAAGCAGCATTTCTCATTGAACTACAGTATAGCCTACCCATTTGTTAGACTCAGCCCAATACCTACAAAAAATAAAAAATAAAATAAAAAAATAAAAATAAATAAATAAAATAAAAATAAAAAAGATAAGATGGATAAGATTTAGTCCCCAAGAAAGGCAATTTTTGGGCAATTGCGCAATAGTTTTTGTATCGTTTGATGACCTTGTCTTTTTCTTTCAGGTTTAGTGCGATTGTTTCTCCTGTGTTAATTTCAAGACATTGAAATTCACGGTGGCAGCTTGATTCTCTAATTAAATTCATATCGTATAAGAAGATGAGTCCTAAATAGAAGGAAATACATCTGCTGTACATATATTGTCACTGTAGAAAAGGTAACAAGGTAACCAGAGCCACAGAAACATGCTTGTCCAAATTAAAATCAGGCCTAATAGAAGAACTATTTAAACTCTTATATAACTTTTTTCAAAGTTGTAGATTATTTTTATTGCAAATTATTTTCAAAAGCATATTTATTCCTCCACCACGTTTAATAGCTGGAGTAACTCAGCACATGACCAATCATTTAGCACCGACTCTGGATAGTAATTTCTAGGGATGTTGAGATTAACAGTTTTTGCTATTAATTGTTTATAAAACATCACGGTATCTAAACCATACAAATTTAGAAGCCACAGTTTAGAAACCGTGAGGGGAAAAAAAAAAAAAAAACTTTCAAGGTTCACGTGAGAAAATGATAATTTGAGTCTTTTTCAGAGCATCTAACAACAGCCAGAAACACATGAAGAGAGGAAAATGTTCATGCTGACATCATTTGTTTTTTTTTGGATTTTATTTATTTTTTGTTACATAATAAATAATCATGAGATCAAGATTATTTCTCTCACCATAATTGCAGTAATTTCAGATAAATGATGGTGAATGTATGATGTATGATGCCTGAAATGATTGCAAAAATGCTACCTCTAGCGATGTCGCTAATGGGGGTAGATAAAACGGTCATCAGTGGATGTGGATATCAGCAAGAGAGAGAGGCAGTTATGATAGTTATGTTCAGGTGCATTCTTATATAAATGAGAAAGAGTGTAGAGTTATTAAAGGTTTTCGGCTACTTTTCTTTTTAGTGACGTATTTTTGGTATTAATAGCTCACGACTCCTGCTGTGGCTGTTTTTGTACTCGATTCTGATAAATATGAGAGATCTCTATTTACTCCAAAAACATTGTGATTAAAATTAGTAAAACATATCATCCACTCCTAATCTGAAACCCAGTCTTTATGCACTAGCTTTTATTAGTGTATCTGAGACTGTGTCTGGGTTTGAAATTGTGCTTTTCACCAAGCATCATCAAACTTCGGCTTCCAGAAGGGCTATTCCAACATTTGTTCACAAGGTTTTTTTTTTTTTTTAATTTATTTATTTATTTTTTGTCTGAGTCCTGCTGTTCCACGAATGAGCCTCAGCCACAGCAGCGCAGCAAAGAACCGAACATACTGTTGACTCAAAAACACCCTTGACATTTCAAATCCAATTCTGCTTCTCCACTCCAGGATCTGAGTGTCCACATGCTGAGTTAACTGTTATAGGTAACTATTACGAGGAGCGATGAAGGTCAGTGTTGGGAATGAACATCCTGAACATCCTTTGATGACAATTAAAAGAAATGAATTGGGCAGTTTAAGTGGCGGTGCGGTACAAGGTCATGTGTTTATCCTCTGAGAGACCTGCATCTGTTTAATCTCCCAGTGCAATATATCAGCTTGAAACATTTAGATGTTAATACCTCCTGCAATAAGTCTTCCATCAATAGATGCATTAATTGCGTCGCTATTACAGTCATCTGTCACTTTGCCTGTGGGTCTTTTCTTGATAATAAAAAAGGTCGAATCTGGCCTGAACCTAATCAACCTATTTATTTCCTGCAAGAAAACTTTGCTTCGCACTCAGGCCATTTTAAAACACAGCAAATTATACTTATAAAATGTTACCCACTGGATGAGTCATCCAGATGACACATCACCAGCGCAAGGTACAGTGTCAAACAACACCAGAGACTATAATTTCTGTGCAAATTAAAAATCTCACCTGCAAAGATGAGTGAGTTCTCTTCTCTGAATCACCCAAAGGCTTCAGCTCAGACTGCCTTCACAGGAAAAAATGAGACAGCTGAGGATTTTTTTTTTCTTTTTTATCTCTTGCCGTCTCTCTTTCGCTCTCTGTGTTTGTATTCTGCTTTTATATGACAGGATATATTCAGAAACCTTGTTGCTTGTAATTTGTTAAACATTAGATTTAGTCAAGTCCAGTAAATCTGACTCATCATTTATCCATGCAGAAAAAAAATAAAAAAAGGAAACAGAAAAGAGAACATGCACATAACATGTTGGGTTATGGATTATATTCCCTCAAAGTAATTCATTATGGTTTTATAAATGACTATTCTCTGTCAGCATGGCATTAAAGGACAATTCCAACATTTTTTCATGTCTGAGCAACCCACATACACATTACGTTACTGACAACCATTTTCCAAAACACTGTCTGAAATTTTGGCATTTTAGAATTTTTTTTTTCCTACCTTCCAGACTGCCATGGGTTTCAGTTCATTCCAGTACACTATAAAAATTGACTTGTAGAGGCTTGAAACATGCTTCAGAAAAGAAATCCATCACAGCAAACACTATGTTAAGTTTTTTTTTGTTCAAGTAACTTAAACAATCCAACATGGAGCTGCATGGAAGATAGTCCCAGGAGAAGATGGCTTTTAACGAGAAATTAAAAAAACGACTTTCCCTTTATTTGGATATGTGTGTTAGTTTAATTTTAAGGTGGGTGTGTCACTGAACATTTGATTTGGAAAGATTAGGGTATTTGGAAAAACAAGAAAACTAAATTACGGATTTATGGTTTGAAAAATGGTTTTCAGTAATGCAACGTGTATGTTTGGGCTCAAACCACTGATATGGCTACAGAGCATATTAGTATTGTAGTATGTAAGAAGTTATTTTTGCCTTTACTGATTATTTTTATTGTCAAGTCAGGTAGCAGAATGTTGTTGTAAAACATGACACGACTGGTTCACCTTTTATTTGTGAAACAGAAGCGTTTCACAGAATTAGCATTCATGGTATATTGTGATAAATGCCACTGCTACATGATATGGAAGTTGTTTTTGGTGATACTATTTTAAGTAAGTAAATGAATAAGTAAAAGTTTGTTTCTATAGCACCTTTCAAGAGAGCAGACATCACAAAGTGCTTTACAGTACATTTCAAAGACATTGAGATTCAAAGATATTGAGACAATTCAAAGACATTGAGACAGCATGTTAGGCATGTCCCACTAAAAACTATCCTAAAAACCCACTATACAAGGCATACATTTCCTACGCTAAGAAGTATACAATCCAAAAAGTAAGTAGACAGTAACCTTAGGCAAAAGGAAGCCTGAACAAATGAGTCTTAAGCTTCTTTTTTAAAGATGACCACAGTGTCCACTGATCTTAAGTCCAAAGGGAGAGAGTTCCACAATTTAGGAGTCACAACCTCAAAAGCAAGGTCTCCTTTAGTCTTAAGTCCAGAACTTAAGCCACACAGATTGATCTTTTTCCACATTTTCCTTAATTTTTTAAAGATAATTCTGATATTTCCAGGCTGTATTTCCCTCATTTGACCAGCAGAAGACCACAGAGAGAAAGTGACTTCTTTAATACAGCAGAGTGAGGTATTAAGGTGTACTTGCTGCAGTTTTCATCAGGAGATACGGTGCTGTTGAGGCCTGATGAAGAAAGATTGCTGATGTTCTTAAACCTTTAAAATTCTTTAACCTTAAAGAATGAAACTTAAGATAACTTGACACCAGCCCTGCCTGTGGCTGATACGCAATGATCCTGCATGATCGAAAAAGAAAAAAAAAAAAACTTTTNTTTTTTTTTTTTTTTTTATGAACTGACAGTCTGACTCTCAATATACTGGCTTTAATCAGGCCCACAGCGGACAATATTGCCTATCTTCTTTTCAGATTCAACTTAGATCTCATATCATCTCACCTTTGGGGAAAAAAATAAATTAATGTCGGCAGTGCCTTTTTTATTTATTTTTTTGCTGTCATGTACTGATGGCAGATATCTGAGGCTCCTTTACTTTTAGCTCAGATGACAAGTGCAGTCTTTCAGTGTCACAGCCCCCAGGCCCATATTAATCCATCGGCATTATCCCAAAATCACATTAATGATTCTTACTTACAGCTAGCGTGTAGTATAATCATTCACTTTGGTTGCTATCATCTCTGCTGCTGCTGGAGGAGTGACACTCAGCTGGGTTAGCAAAGTCAGCCAGAGAGTTCCATCCCTCCAACCGAAAGCAAATAGCAAACATTTGATTTGTGTGATATTAATTTGGCTCTGGGAAATAGGTGTCATGCAAATTTAAATTCATTTCCCCGTGTGCCACCTGTCAGGCCACGACTAATGCAGCCAGAGCGGAAGCTATCCCTTCCAAAAATGATTAATTTGGCCATTTCACATACGTCTGATGTCTTTCACATGCAAATACAAGGAGGCATCCATGCTGGTGGCAGCTAGCACCTGTTAGAGCTTAGGCAAGCTAGTGTATTGATAAATTAAGGAAACACTTAGGTCTTAAGATGTACAAAAAAAAAATATATATATATATTAATTTTCAAATCTTTCTTCTTTATATAGCATGTGTTCATAAAATAGTTGTGGGCCTTATGTTGCTACTGGTCCATCAGTAATTTGAATGATAGTAGAGAGTGAACCATCTGAGGGCCCTGCGGCAAGGGCAAACTGTGGCCTGCATAGAGTCTGTCAGACAGAATTATAGCCCACTGCAAGACACGTGTGTGATAGCAAGATCACAATGTAGCAATTTAGATGTAAACACTGCAGAGCTCATCAAAACGCCACTACCCACTTATTTATACCTCCTATTCAATAACTTCCATGTTGATTTTTCAGTCGTGCATGCAGATCAACCGAACATAATGCAGTCTGACTCCGGTTCCAGTGGTTTAATTCCGTTTGTGTGTGTCCCTGTTTCCACATCATTAGAAGGAAACACAAAGAAGGTACCTACCTTTAAGCTCACAGCACTAAAACTAACTCATTCATGAATAGATTTCTCCAACAATCTCTGCCTAAGGAAAACAATCCATTATTAATGCTGACTTAACTTACAGGGGAGTTTGGTACACTCTGCATTTTCTTTACTGATGTCAAAACTGCAATACTTGAAGCTTAAAATAAGATAATAGGGGTATTTTTTTTTTTTTTTTGTTTTAAACATCATAGCCAGGGCTGTTAAGCCTAAAATTGAGGAGGTCCCAGCTGTGGGCTGAGTATTATACCACTGTAAGATTTTTATATGATAGGAATTTGTCATATCATGATATTACATGATACAACATGCTGTGGCATGATGTCATGTTAAGGAATTGTCACATCATGCATAACAAGAAGAAACAAAATGAGCATGCCCGGAAGTACCACAGTCAGCATCAGACAAAGTGGTTCCAAAAAAGGGCACTACTCTGTCGTTTGGAAATAGTTTGGCTACAAGGCTAACAGCCAAAGTTGGAAACGCAGCAAATTTGTTCCATCTGGACCACAAATGTGGGTGAATACCAAGAAAGTCGTAAGTTGTGCGAGGAGACCAGCCAGGATTGGCGATGCAAAACTAACAGGCATGTGGCACTGATTTGGTCTATCTAGCTGGAGTGTTACCGAGTTGTACTTCCTGTGACAGAAAAAGCAAATGGTGGGGTGAAATTAGTGAAATGGTGACTGTTGTCAGCTGTGACTTGTTGTTGCAATGTATGAATGTGTTAGCCTAGTTACTAAGCTAACTTCAGCTAAGTTCTTGGCTTCAACCAATGGGCTTGTGGCGGAGCCAGACTTTGCAGCCATATTTAAGTGCAACATCATAGAAGCTATTTAGCACTTGAGTGAATGTCATAACCCACCAACAATTAGCTTTTAAAGGACCCATTTTGCATGTTTGAGCCTAGTATATTCAATTTTCATACATGTAACATTACTGACAGTCATGTCATTTCCCAAAGCTGGAATGGTGAATTAAAAAAAAAAAAAATCCTACCTTCCAGACCTCCATTGGTTTCAGTTCATTCTGATACGCTATTAAAATCAACTTGTTGATACTTGAAATGTTCTTGGGGACAGGATAGGATTCTGTATAGATAGGATTCTATCCTTGGATAGGATAGGTAATTCATCATTGCGAATAACAGGTGTTTCAGGGGTTTTTTTTGTTTTGTTTTGTATGTTTTAAGTTATGTAATTTTAGCGTTTAAGCGCAATAAAAAGCATGGAGTGAATGTATGTCTCCACCGGAGAATATAGTCCAAATGAAGACCTGTGTTTATCGAAAAATTTTAATGACCGTGGCTTCATAAGGCTGCGTAACTATTAGCAGGCAAAACATGGATTTTTAAGGTGGGTGTATCACTTGAATATTTGATTTTGAAAGATTAAGAGATTTTGCAAAATATCAGGAAAACTGAAATACAGTTTTATCCTTTGAGAAATGATTGTCAGTAACCTTATGTGTATAAAATTTGAATATATTAGGCTCAAACATGCAAAATGGCAGCATCAGTCGTTTCATTTGGCTTCTGTTTATTTTTTATATACATTACTGAAGACTAGCAGGTCAAATTAATTTGAGTTATTAGTTAGAACCGAAAATATTACAGGATTGAGTTATTTATACTATAACTGAAGGCAGTCTCTCTACTGTGCCTATGATATCATCAGTCATTTCATTTGGTGATACCATTTATGTTTTATAACAAGTGAAGACCAGCAGGTTAAATTAAGCTGAGTTTTTGCAACCTAAAATATTGCAGGATGTATTATTTAAACATTTATTAAAGGGAAACACTCTGCTGTGCCTTTTTGTAGACATTCATTTTTACTCATGTTGTTACAGTTTTATGGTATTTCATATTTTGGAAAACTCAGTGTTGCATTGTTCATGTCATCTTGAATAACATTACTGAAAAGATATTTCGTATCTCAGGGTATCTTTTCAATAATGTCAATAATATTTTTTCAGTGGGATTCATTCTTGTCAGATTAAGGTGTTATGTGCAACCTTGTTGTTGCCTTCAGTGTTTTATTTAAAATTTTTAACCAAAGTACTGACTTATACAGAAAACATAATACCATAAGTATAAGTCATCTTTAAAGTAATTCAATATTTTCTCTTTAAAATGCATATAGTTAACTGTTGTATACTGTTTTACTAATTTCCAGAAAGGCCTAACTGAAGGTTGTATTTTTGGTATGGCTGACAGAACACAGTTGATAAGATGGATGAACTAGGTATTCTATCTGATCAACTGTTAAACACAGACTGCAGGTTAANTTAATACCTTTAAAAAAAAAAAAGCAGTTTTCACAAGATAGTCTTAGTAAAGTGCTATTTGAGACAACAATTTGGATTTTATTTAATATATATATATATGTATATATATATATATATATATATATATTTTTTTTTTTTTTTTTTTTTTTTTTNTTTTTTTTTTTAACCATCTGTGAGAAGTCCGTGAATTGTTGAGCTAATTTATTTAGGTTGTATTTATCTTGGGCTGCGACGGGAAATTTCTTCTTCTTCTTCTTCTTCTTCTTGGTGTCTCAGTGTTTGTGATGCTGTTTTCCATTAACACCAACTCTTTTTGAAAATCAGGTGCACTGGCCTTGGTGTGTTTGAAAATAAAGGTGCACTATTGTAGGTCCACTTAACTTTAAACACTCAAGTTTAAGGTAAGTTATGGTAAGTTTTTTATTTTTTTTTTTAAACTTTCAAGGTTTAAAGAAGAGTATCTTCCTGCAGCCTTTAAGACCCCAGATCTAAGATGAAACAATGAAAGAGCAGGCTCTTGAACATTATCTTTTAAGAACTGATTCTTTTGTCTTTTCTATTTCTGAATCCTCTGCAACTCAAGCAGCCATTTGATATTTGGACCAATTGCAGCCAGAGTGGATATCAGAAGTAAAATAGAAAAAAAGTTTGCAACAGAGTCCCTGTACAAAGATCACAGAAATCTTCTGAATCACCACACACGAGCCTGGTGAAACTTCCTTTTCCCCTGAAAATTCAACTTTGTGTGAGCTACTGTATACTGGAGCCTTTTTTTTTTTTTTTTTNTTTTTTTTTTTTTTTTTTGCTTCTGTGGCACACAACTCTCACATAACTGGACCATATAGCTTTTTTTAATTGTATTATTTAACCTTTATTTAACCAGGAAGTCCATCTTGAGATTCAGAATCTCTTTTGTGAGACCCGGCCAAAACAGCAACATACAAGAAGTTGCGCATGTTGCACAAATAACACAACAATATCACAGAACACTATAACAAGATGAAATTTCATGTATGATAAAAAAGGATATTTAAAAGCACAAAAACACACAAACAAAAGTCAAGTTGAAGGAAATTCCAGAACAACCAAACTAAGAAAAACAGGAGCGAGCCCTGATGGACCAGGCCACAATATCTCCTACAATTAATTTTAAATCAGACATTTGGATGAGATAATTCATTTTTAGGTATTTTTGGAGACAATTCCAGCTGTTGGGGCAGACACCATTAAATATCTCTTATCAGTCTCAGTACAAGTTGGGGAATAACCAACTCTAAACAATCATCTGACAATGAAGGCAACGAAGACCTTGACATTTGAGAGCTGGCTGCACCGTGCCTGTTTAAAAGTCTCTTGATGTCAAAATGAGGCTTGATATTCTTATTATATGAAGTATTTGTCATCTGGATTGAAGCCTCTGGGGGTCTGGAGCCAGATTGGTGCCTTCCAGTTGGCGACCGGTGCTCTTAAGTGTCATTACGAAGCACTGATTGGAGCCCTGAAAATAAACACGGAGGTTGAAATAATGAGAACATTGATAATTAGGGTAATTACCCGCAATAATATCGCTGATGAAAATAAAAAAAAAAAAAAGTTGTTTGATTGGCCATCAATCATACAATTCAAATCTGTTCGCGGATATGACCGGCACCCCCTAAGGATGGAGACATCGCTGCTTGCACAACTGAAATGCTCAAATCAATTACAGCAGTGAGTAATATGCAGCAGAGCCAGCGTGCTGCTGGGCACACGAGCTCAATATTAACTGCACCATTTATATGTGTCATGACTTCATCCACAGCAGCCCCAATCAGATTGTCTTGATTCAAAGTAGATGAATGCCACGTTACACCATTTATCACTGAGCCACCAAGACTCCAGGCTATTGGAGAAAATATCAGACAACATGAAAGCTTGATATCTGAGTTAACATCAGGCTGCACAGAGTTGATACCCATCACTTTGCACATTTGTAGATGGGATCTAACAGAAGTGCAATCTGTCTTTGTCACTGATAGCGCGTTGTTCTTCATGCGTGGAGTTTCGCAGGAAAAGTAGCTGAGGAAAAAAGTTTAAAAACATCGAAGTATTCCATCATATGCCATTGATTTCTCCATTTATGCTGTGTCAGATTGAAAGATGACAGAAAGTGATCGGCTGTTCCTTTTTGCAGATTTATAATCTATTATTATTTAGTAATATGTCATTGGGATCTCATTGCATCCATGTGAATATATAATAATTCATGTCTAAAGGCCATTATACACCAGAAGTGGATATTTTGCACGTTAATAATATTCTTTGGCCTCATGTTTGTAGAGCGTTTCGCATCAGCGACGGAGTTTCACTTGATAAAATTGCAGCATTTATTTTTTCAGATCAAATTTGATTTTTTCCAACTTTTTGCATGCGATGAGAACACATTGGACCAATCAAAGTGTTGTTTACCGGTGATGTCACACTCACAACATTCATTCAGCATGGCGGATCGTCTGATTGTTTGTGTCATGGAATGCTGTCCTGTGCAATAAAACGGACAAAAATTATAAAGACAATAAGTATAAAGCGAATGTAGCTTCATTTTGACAACTTGGTGTGGAACAGCCTTAAAGGGCCATACCATCCATTTTACATGTTTGAGTCTAATATATTAAATTTTCATACATGTAACATTACTGACAATCATTTTCCAAAGGATAAAACTGTAGTCCAGCTTTCCTGCTATTTTGCAAAATCTCTTAATCTTTCAAATCAAGCGATACACCCACCTTAAAAATCAATGTTTCTCCTGCTAATAGTTACACAGACTTATGAAGGTTGTTAAAATGGTCGTTAAAATTTTTCGATAAATATAGGTCTTCTTTTAGGACTATATTCCCCTGTGGAGACATACATTCACTCCACGCTTTTTATTGCACTTAAACACTAAAATTATGAAACTTCGAAAAAACCTGAATATATGTTGTTATTCACGATGATGGATTACCTATCCCAAGAATGTTTCAAGTATCAACAAGTTGATTTTAATAGAATGAACTGAAATCAATGGCAGTCTGGAAGGTAGGAAAAAAAAAACAACTCACTATTCCAATAGTATGCATTGGGAAATGATTGTCAGTAATGTTATGTGTATGAAAATTGAGGCTCAAACACGCAAAATGGGTTGTATGGCCCTTTAATTCTGCAAGTTCCTGTTAGAGTAACTTCAGTGATTGTTCAGGAGTTTGCAGGATTCATTTTTTTTTTTCCTTGAGGCTGAACTCACAGTACCATGCACATTATTCAGAAGCTTGTTGGCTCAAACACGAAAAAAGTAGAAAAAGTAGTTTTATTTCACAATTTTGATGGAAAGTACTCAACAATATTCAACGTTAAATGAATAAATAGAGCCATAATGAGGCTAGATAAAGTTAAAAAGGAAGTTACAATATAAGACATGACTGAATCATCTAAATGTAATAAATAAATAGATATTTATCTCCTACTGTTTTTGTACCGTGGAATAATGTAGTGCGGCCAGAGAGGTAGAAAAATTGTTTAATTACTAATATTGCCTTTATCATACATTCTTTATGAATCTTTATTATAAATGCTTTACAGATCAATAACTGAGCATTCCAGTGAGGTATACTTAGATCATGGAAAAGTGAACATGACCCCGAAGACGTTCTTCCTTCAGTCTCACACATTGTTAGTACTTTCGATGTGACAGGTTTGCACTGACGTTTCTTTTGTGTTTCTTGGAGATTCATCAACTCCAGTTTACATATCTGGAAGTGATGAAGAGCTGCATCAATATGTGAGATAGAAATAACTTGTAAGTGTGAAAATAATCCTGCGGAGTGACTGCACATCAAGGAAACAAACAAAAAAAAAGTTTCTAGCATGGTGAGGGGACGTATGATACAGACTTTCACGTGATTATTTTCATTTACTAGTATATTTTGAAGCCTGTGTAGTGATTTAACGTGCAAAAACTGATTGATCCACTGCTCTCCCTTGCTTGTAACACCATTGTTCACACTATTTCAGCGGCCATCTTGAGAAGTCTGCTCTGTTCTGAATGGCCAGCTGCATCAATTCTGAGCTATGGATCATGAAACGCAGATACTGTCTGAACACACGTTTACATGCACATTAAAGCTTCAATTATACTCAGAGGACCATGGAAAAAAGGACCATGCCAGGCATTTTGCATGTTTAAGCCCAATAAATACTACCCGCATTATACATGTCACATTATTGATGACCAATTAACCATAGTTTAGTTTTCCTATTATTTTGCCAAATCCTCTAATCTTTTAAAATCAAATACCCACCTTAAAATTAAATGTTTTGCCTGCTAACACATATGTACGAATGTAGAAGGGACAGTCATCTTTAATTTTTCGATAAAAGTCACGGGCTCCTGTGACTGTATTCCTTGGCAGAGACATACATCGTCTTCCGTGCTGGTTCCGTGTTGGATCGGTTAAATAAAGTTACTTCGACAAAAACTCAATTGACACATTGTTCACTATGATTACTTTTTTCAAATGTGTTTCAATCTCTACACGTTGATTTTTATAGCATACTGGAATGAACTGAAACCAATGGCAGTCTGGAAGATAGGAAAAATAATATCCAATATTTAAAAAACAATTCTAAAATGTACTGCTCCAGTTGTGTATTTTGGGAAACAGTTGTCAGCAAGTGTATGAAAACTGAGTCAGGTCAACTGGATTCAAATTTTTAATTCTGAAACTATTCATCCAAATGGCTTCGTCAGTCAGAAATGAATGAACAGAAGGAAGTTAAACCTCCAGTAACTATGGTGTCATATCACAACACTAGATGAATGGTGAAACGTTTCAGAATTAAAAACTTGAATCCAGTTGACTTGACTCATTTATCATACATTATATCTACCTGCCTGGATGACTGAAAATCTTCATCAAAGTTGTAAGCAACATAACCTGTATGTGGGTTGCATATACTATAGGCCAGAAGTTTGAGGCCAACCCCAGATTNAAAAAAAAAAAAAAAACATCAATACACTGTTTGTTTTACAATTTATTGCACAGGAAATGACAAAAAAATACATAATAAATGTAAGTAATTAGTTGTCGAGAAGAATTTGTCAACGAGAGCACATTGTAGCCACTATGGCTTAAGAATTTTAATGAGGGCATGCCTAGTCTGTATTAGTGCACTGGCACTCCAGTCATGTGCAGCTCCCTTGCTGATGTGTTTGAACATTGTATTCAAAAGACTGCTGTCTGCCTTCTCCCACATCATTTTGGGATTAACTTGGTACACAGTCCGCTCATGCTAAACCTGGAGGTGGCCTCAAACTTCTGGCCTGTAGTGTATATTCGCCTCAAACATGCAAAATCGCCCGTATTGTCCTTTAAAGCATCTCACCACTTACAGTCTGACATAACTGAATGCCTGCAACAAATGGCAGAGGGTTGCTTAGTGCTTTTACTGATTTACTTTGAATTATTTTCCATTCGCTACTGTTTAATATCAACATTTATATATGTAATGTACGGTATTAACCATTCAAATAACCAGAGAAGCAATTGTTATTAACCAGAGAAGCAATTGTTATTAATTGTTGTTATCAGGAACCATCAGCAGAAAGTAAAAAGAAAAACACAGTCGGCTCTATGTTTCAGCAGCACAGTGATGAAAAGGAAGACAATAACTGTTATCACCCGCATCTACCCGAGCAGAGTAGGAAATGGCGTCGGCACGGCGATATCAGACAGCAGAAGGNACCCGCATCTACCCGAGCAGAGTAGGAAATGGCGTCAGCACGGCGATATCAGACAGCAGAAGGTGATGAAAGCCCCACAGAGCTTACCTAAGACACTCAATTACCGTGCCGACTATAACGATGTTTTACAACGCACTTGACATTGCATTCATCAATNAAGACACTCAATTACCGTGCCGACTATAACGATGTTTTACAACGCACTTGACATTGCATTCATCAATGCTTGTTTTACACAAACAGCGCATGAATAACAGCGCATGTGTCCTGATATTGCTTGTCATAGGGAAACAGGGGAGCCGCTTCCCCAAGATGACCTGCATGTTATCCTTCATACTCACGCGCATCGCTGCATTCATCATTTATGAGATGACTAAAGCGTTTGAAGACTTATTAAAAATGTTACATTCGCTTAATTGAGAGCATGAGCGCGAGTTGTTTGCACGGCCGCCACTGACTGTCCTCCCACTTGTAATTTAGAGCATCGACGTCTCTGTTTTCTCTTTTATGAAATCAATCCTCATCATCTCAATGGCGCTGTGATTATGAAAATATAATAATGGTTTGCATAATGGATTTCCTCAAAACATCATTAGACATGTACATATTCAAGTCTTGTCGAATTTGACGTTAGGAATTGGAATTTTTAATAGTTGTGCAGTGAAAACTTTACACTCTGGAGGTGTCAACTTTTCAACAATGTGAAAAAAAAAAAAAAAAAAAAAAAAAAAAAAAAAAAAAAAAAAAAAAAAAAAAAAAAAAAAA
>VXCM01004620.1:14768-45700 GCA_014773175.1 Lucifuga dentata | reverse complement strand
TGCCATTTCCATCGGCTTTTATGTTGCTTCCCTTTCCCCTAGACCATAGGGTTGTAACATATATATATATTGTATGTGGTTCTTTCAGCAAGTTCCTTGCTAACAGTCCCACTATACTCCAAAGAGTATGAATACTGTCATCTTTTGGAAATTATAAGTGATTTCTTTTGCAATCTAGTTTCACTTTTTTTCTCAGGACTGCTATGCAGTTCTGAGTTAAAAACAGCAAAATCGGTTGACATACTTTTTTGTTTCAAGTGAACAACTCAAAGTCTCTCTGGATTTCCTAATTTACATGAATAGATCTAATAACAGATCTTTCACTTCCTCATCAGTCCACAGTTTTGTATAGATTTTCATCTTCTTCAAAAGTCTTGAAACCTCACTGTTGCTGTTTTGCTGAACAAAAACAAAATCAGGTGTTTATGAAAATGATATGATTCAGTATTTCCCTACCAGAAATATTCTGAAACAGTGTTTAGTCCAATATGTAGGGAAGTAAAGTTTACAGGAAATAGTTTTATGACAAAACAATATGTGAAAGAGTCCAAATAATTAGAAAATTTCACAGTTGTTTTTTTCATATCAGATAAAAACTCTGAGGTGATGAAGTTGCACTGGGGGCTTTGAGTCACATCTCAGTATTTTAACAATCCTTAGTACGACTCTGCTGTAACCTTAATATGCTTACAGGCTTCCTCTTTATCTCCAACAGGGGGCGCTGACCCTGTGGTCTCTGTAAAACATGGCCAAGTCAAAGGAGAATATGTGACAGTGAAAGGCACAGAGAGGAGGGTGAAACAGTACCTGGGAATCCCCTTCGCCCAGCCCCCCGTGGGACCCCTCCGCCTGGCAGCCCCCCAGGATGCAGAGCCCTGGGAGGGGAAGAGAGATGGAACGCAGCAGCCTTCCATGTGAGAAAAATCTTTTTCATGCATTTTAAAGTCTTATTTATGTCAAACAAAGTATTAAAATGTGTCTCTGTCTCCCTCAGGTGTATCCAGAATCCAGATTTAATTGTGCAAGTGTCTCAGATCATGTCGGTGCAGTACATGCCCCCTGACCTTTCAGAGGACTGCCTGTATCTCAATGTTTACACTCCAGCTGAGGCAGCGAGAGGAGACAAACTGCCAGTAGGCTGAACAGACAGAATAATATAAATACCTTACAATACAAAACCATACCATACAATACAATACAAAACCATACCATACCATACAATACAAGACCATATCATGCAATACAATACAAAACTATACCATACCATACAATACAAAACCATATGATATAATACAATACAAAACCATACCATACAATACAATACAAAACTATACCATACCATACAATACAAAACCATACGATATAATACAATACAAAACCATACCACACCATACAATACAAGACCATATCATGCAATACAATACAAAATCATACAATACAATATAAAACCATACCATACCATACAATACAAAACCATACCATACGATACAATACAAAGCCATACCATACAATACAATACAAAACCATACCATACAATACAATACAAAACCATACCATACAATACAAAACAAAATCATACCTTACAATACCATACCATACAATACAATACAAAACCATACCATACAATACAATACAAAGCCATACCATACAACACAATACAAAATCATACAATACAAAATCATACAATACAAAACCATACCATATAATACAAAACCATACCATACAATACAATACAAAACCATACAATACAAAACCATACCATATCATATAATACAAAACCATACCATACAATACAATAGAAAACCATACCATACAATACAATAGAAAACCATACCATACAATACAATACAAAACCATACCATACCATACAATACAAAACCATATGATACAATACAAAACCATACCATACCATACAAGACCATATCATACAATACAATACAAAACCATACAATACAATACAAAACCATACCATACCATACAATACAATATAAAACCATACCATACCATACAATACAAGACCATATCATACAATACAATACAAAACCATACCATAGCATACAATACAAAACCATACCATAAAATACAATACAAAGCCATACCATACAACACAATACAAAATCATACAATACAAAATCATACAATACAAAACCATACCATACAATACATTAAAAAACCATACAATATAAAACCATACCATACAATACAATACAAAACCATACCATACAATAAATTATACCATACTATACTATACAGTACAGTACAGTACAATACAATACAGTACAATAGAATACAAAACCATACTGCGGTGCAATACAATACAGTGCAATACACTATAATAGAGTACAATACAGTACAATGCAATAAGGTTACCTTTGTTGAACTAATAATGTAAAATATTTTCAGTGTGTATTAAAGATGTGTCAATTCATGGTCATTTTGAGGTCACTCACTGAGGAACATCACTGTAAAAGTCATAGTATCAAAAATGCACTATTACAATAAAAGTCAGGAGAAATTATACGAAAGTGTAAACAAATATTAGCAGATAAATATAATTATGAAAATTGATTATTAACGTGTTAAATCAGCAATAAAACCCACCTACTGTATGTACAGTAATTTTGGGCATTTTATATTATCAGATTTGTTTTAGAAGCAAAGGAAGGAAATGAACAAGGAAAGATGGGAGGACCGAAAAAAATGAGGAAAAAAAGAAGTATGGAAATAGGGAAAGAAGGAATATGGAAGAAAGAATGAAAGAAAAAGTTAGAAGTGAGAAACAAAGGATGACAGCTGGAAAGCAATAAGGAGAGAAGGAAGGACAAAAGGAAGATCTCACACTGAATATGAAATCTCTCATATCTACAGCTGTCAGATAAATATAGTGGAGTGAAATACTCAAGTAAAGTACCCATACCTCAAATTTATACTTGAGTACATCTTTTCCATTGTCTTTTCTTTCTTCCTTCCTTTTAGTTATTGTAATTTACCTATTTTTCATCATTTCATTCCTTTTCTTCTTCGACACGAAAACCCCCAAAACTGGACATAAGAGGGTGTATATTTCCACCACTGAAGACATCTTGTCATTAATAATGAAGATGATGTGTGTGTGTGTGTGTGTAATTTTGTGAACTTTGTGTGTGTGTTGTTGGTCAGGTGATGGTGTGGATCCACGGCGGAGGTTTGGTGATGGGTGCAGCCTCTCAGGCTGATGGTTCACCACTGGCTGCTTATGAAAACATCATTGTGGTGATTATCCAATATCGCCTCGGCATTCTGGGATTCCTGAGGTCAGGAAACATGTTTAATCTTCTGAAGTCTAACGCCATTTTTTACAGTTTTGCTTTTCATTGAATTTGGTTTCCAGGTATCGTCTAAAAAGCTGCACTGTAAAAAATCCTTTTCTGGACAGGATGAAAATTTGGGCTTGTGGAAATTTAACATTTCTGTCAAGCCTGCAGATTTTCATCTAGTTTTTATAAAATTCTGTATTTTAGGAAAAAATAAATAAATAGTAGATCCATTGAGAAAGAAATAGAAAAACATAGACCAAATCTGAAATAAATTATATTAATATTGGTAACTACTGATTCTTGAATGTTCTTAAATTTCTACTTGAGCCTAAAAAATTCTATATCATAAAAGAAACTCTCAAAAAAAAATCCACAAAATACTACAAAAAAATTGAAACATGATTGATTCTCGAATTTAAAAAAAATTTAAATTCATAATTAATTTTATTTGACTTTTACCTAATTTAAGTTTAAACTTTATCTATAAACATCAAATGAGGCCTTAAAACAACAAAACAAAATTTCTAAAATCAACTTGTTAAAAAAAAATGTTTTTCTGTTTTTATTTCATTTTTTGAGATTTCTTCAATAAGAAATTATGAAATCCTGCTTTTCTTGGTCAAATTCATGCAGAAATCAAACATCAATGAACCCCTGAGTGTCTGACTCTTGCTGATCCACAGCACCGGAGACGAACATGCTCAGGGAAACTGGGGCTTCCTGGATCAGCTCATGGCTCTGAAATGGATCCAGGAGAATATTGAGGCCTTTGGTGGAGACCCACAGTCCGTCACCATCGCCGGAGAGTCTGCAGGAGGCATCTGTGCTTCCATACTGGTAAAGAAACTGATTACTGGAAGAAAAACACAATGAGCTAAAACACAATGTTAAAGGACCATACCGGCAATTTTGCATCTTTAAGCCCAATAAAATACTACCATATACACGTTGCATTACTGATACCCAATTTCCAAAACTTGGGTGTCAGTAAAAACTGGGTGGTATTTTGACCAAATCTCCTAGACTTTCAAAATTAAATGTTCAGGTGATATACCCATCTTCAAATTCAATGTTTTGCCTGCTAACATGTATGTAGAAGGGATAGTCATTTTAATTTCTTGGTAAATGCTGTGTTCTTTTTGGACTATATTCCCTGGAGGAGACATACTGTACACTCTCTCCTGTGCAGCTACGTGTTGGACTTTACTTATGTCGTTTCAGGTAGATTTTCATAGTACAGTGGAATGAATTGAAACCAATAGCGGTCTGTGAGGTAGGAAAAATAATTCAAAAATTTGCCACCCCAGTCGTAGTTTTTGGGAAGTGATTGGCAGTAATGTAACATATATGCAGGTTGTATATTTGGCTCAAACAAGCAAAAATGCTGGTATTGCCCTTTAACTCTCAGCTAATGTTAGTGGTAGTTGCTATTCAGACAAAACATGAACATGAGTATACGGTTATATATGGTTTGTGTATTTTAGGTGTTTGTGAATCAATGTTTTCCTCCTTTCATAACAAGATCAGAAATATTTTTATTATATTATTTTGGCTTTGTTTCTCCAGTGACTGATATATTCCAATTTATTTATTTATTTATTCATGTATATATGTATGTATGTATGTATGTTTGCATGTGTGTATGTATGTATGTATGTATGTATGTATGTATGCATGCATGCATTTATTTATTTATTTATTTTTGTCTTTATTTTTGCCAAATGCATGTCAGGCCTTGACTTGGAAAAAATGAAACTACACATTTTATCTGTCTAACAGACTCTGTCTCCACAAGCCAAAGGATTATTTCACAGGGCAATTTTCCAAAGTGGAGTAGCAACACTTGGGACCTACACCACAAAACACCCTTTGCCGCATGCCAAGGTAACATTTACACAAAGGACATAACACAGATTCACAAAAATATTCTTAAACGGAATATATTATGATTTTTGTCATTTTCCTTCATTTTTATAGGGTAATATAGTAGCAAAACGTGAACTTGTTGTCTAACGAAATTCATCCAGTAAGCATCCACCCTAAATGCCTCCACCCATAAACCCTGAACTGCACTGAAAGCTTTGTTACTGGTTGGTCCTTTACTTCTGTAACATGCTGACATCAACATGAAACGTGTGAACTTACCTGCCTACACACCTGGTTAGACACACCCAACAAATACAGAATGAGGTTTGGCCAGCTTCCACCTTTCACAGTTTGTGGGTGTTGCCAGATCTGGCCTGACAGGGCTGGCCAATCAGAACAGTGCAGGCATTATAAAGTCTTAAAGAGACAGTACCTAAAACTTATGTCTTTCAGTGTGCACAGTGGTGCTGCAGCAAGGGAGAGTAGAAGTGTATGGATGTGTTTTTTTGCACATAAAAGTATTCCAGCATTTTTAAAGGAGACCCTTAAATAAAAATAAGATTATGGAAATCTCTACCATATTTCTCCTTTAATAATGCTGTTTTAACACAAAATTGAAATGTCTTGCTGTTTCCTTGTTTTGCAGCAAAGTACAGAATAATACCAGTGGAAAATGGAGCTTTGAAAGCCAGAAACCCAGAAGGCTTATCATTAGAAACTCAGTCAGTGGTACCAATAAACAGAAGGATTTTTTTTTTTTTTTTTTNTTTTTTTTTTTTTTTTTACAGAGGACCAAAGCAGTGAGAACTTCCTCTTGAATTATCATATGAGGATAAATATGCTTTTGGATTCATGCTTCTTTCCTTCTATTCTCCCTCATATTCAGATTGTAGCGAACCTGACTGAATGTGACCACAACAGCACAGAGGAAATCATCAGATGTATGAGAGGAAAGAGCAAAGATGAGTTAATTGATGCAACCAAAAAGGTATGTTATTAATCCATTTATTTCAATTCATTTGGGTTGATTGTGTGATTTATTGAATCTTGCTTTTACTGGATCGTTTTGTTTTTGTTTTTTTTCCAGTGTATAACTTGAGGTAAATTAGGTGCTGTTGTTAGAAGATTTCCCAGTTTATCAAAGCTTGGTGTGTGTTTACGGTAGAAAAGCACAAGATTAATCAACCAGTAAAATGTAAAGAATAAAGTCAAGACGAGCCACATAACGTTGGGAATAACAAGGAAAGGAACAGTCAGGAAGAATGATTAAAACATGGGAATAACCTAAATCGTAAAGTCAAGGAAAATTGAAAAAACAGCAATAACTGTGAGGTCAGGAAATCTCAGGACAACTTTTAAAACAAACAAACAAAAAAAAAAGAAAAACAAAGAAAAAAAAGAAAAAAGAGACCTGCTGAAAATCTTATGTAGCTTGATTTATTTATTTACTTGTTCATTTTAACTAATAGAATAATACCAAAGTGCTAAAGAGGACAGAGACATTCATGGAAACCCCAGATGAAGGAATCTACAGTAGCTTTCGTCCAGGTTCTGTTCCTCTGAAGTGTTATGCTTAACTTTAGCCACAAGATGGCAGCCTGAGAACACTCACTTTACCCCTATGGTGTTTTGCTTCATCCTTAAAGGACCATACCGGTGATTCTGCATATTTAAGCCCAATATATACAACCTGCATACATATTTCATTACTGACAACCAATTTCCCAAAACATAAAGCCATACTTAAGTTTTCCTGTTATTTTTTCAAATCCCCTAATCTTTCAAAATCAAGTGTTCAGGTGATATACCCACCATAAAATTCAGTATTTTGCCTGCTAACAATTATGCATGACTGTAGAAGGCACGGCCGTTTTAATTTCTCTGTAAAAGCCGTCTTCTCCTGGGACTATATTTCCTGGAAGATACATTAAAGGACCATACCGGTGATCGTGCTTGTTTGAGCCCAATATATACAATCCGTATATATGTTACGTTACTGACAGCCATTTCCCAAAATATGCTGCACATTGTCTTCTGTGCAAAAAAACCTAATAGGCATCTTGTTTTCTGTGATGGATTACGTATCTCAAATATGTTTCAATTCTCTATAAGTTGATTTTAATGGCATACTGGAGAGAACTGAAACCAACGGCAGTCTGGTATGTAGGGGAAAAAATCTGAAATTGAGTTCTTATCGAGTGCATATTTTGGGAAATGGTTGTAATGTAACATATATGCTGATTGTATATACTGGGCTCAAACATGTATGATGTATGTTCCTTTAAAAGGCCAAAGCTGCTTCATGTTGAGTAACGGTCGGCTCGGTGTTGTGTTTAGATGAACTTGTATCTGGGAGCTGTGGTGGACAGTGTCTTTCTGTCTGACGTGGCTGATGAACTCCTGAAGAGGAAGGAGGTGCTAAAGGTTCCTGTCATGATGGGAATAACCAACCATGAGTTTGCATGGATCCTGCCTCAGGTCAGACTTTAAGTAAAAAAAAAATATATACACTATATATATATATATATAGATATATATATATAGATATATAGATATATATATCTATATATAGTGTCTCATTTGCCTCTCTGATATTTTGATTTATCCTGTCACTGATGTCAAATGTGGTTCAGTCATCAGATCGCTGCTGCCTGAAAGGGATGGAGATGGTTCTCTTTGCTTTTGTACATTATTTTTTAAAGGATTAAACGATTTTGCATGTTTGAGCCCAACATATACAACCTACTTTATGTTTTACGTTGTTACTGTAACCATTTACTAAAATATACTACTGGAGGGGTAATTTTTAGAATATTTTTCATACCATCCAGACTGCCATTGGTTTCAGTTCATTCTAGTACGCTATAAAAATCAACTTGGAGAGACTTGAAACGTGCTTGAGATAAATAATCCATCATAGCAAACATGATGTCTATTAAGTTTTTTTTTTTTTTGTCAAAGTAACTTTATTTAACCAATCAGAGCTGCACAGAAGACAATGTATGTCTCCACCAAGGAATATAGTCCCAGAAGAAGGCAGCTTTTACAGAGAAATGAAAAAAGACCATTCCTTCTTCATTTGAACGTATGTGTTAACAGGCAAAACATTGAATTTTAATGTGGGTGTATAACCAAAACATTTAATTTTGAACCATTAGGTGATTTGGCAAAATAACAGGAAAACTAAAATACAGTTTTATGTTTTGGAAATTGTTTGTCAGTAACATAACGTGTATGTGGGCAGTATTATTGGGCTTAAAAATGCAAACTTACTGGTATGGTCCTTTAAATAATTTTATAGCACTCTGTCTTGTGTTGATCACAGAGCTTTGCCCCTCCTGGCTGGCAGAACGGCATGAACAGAGAGTCTGTGCTGGCTGTGATGAACCTGTTCAATCCTTCAGGGGTGAGTTTGATGATATTTCTTTTTCTGATGATGAGGAAAAGGAGGAAGAGGAGAATATTGATGCAGTTAGGGTGATTTCAGATTTGATGCTGTATGTGGAGACAACTAATAAGGTGTTTGTCCTTCAGTATCCTGTATTAGAGCAGTGCTTCTTTTTTTCCTAAATTAAAGCTGGACAATCTTGTCTGATAATTTTGAAGCCTAAAATCTGGAAAATAAAAATGTTAAAACAACAAGAACAACAACATGGAATATGGACAAAACCAAGAAAAAGTTTTAAAAGCATATACATCCATCCTCCACCAAGGATTAAAATGCTTCCAAATTTCTGGATCTGGATCTGGATCGGTATTACTGTAAAATACACAGTTACACAGAATCGTGCTGATTGGCTGATGGTGTCCATGATTTTTGCAGAATACATTGATCCAAGTTCAGAGTTTATATATGTATTTGTAAATTTGGTTTCCACTGTATGATGCATGCAATGCATTCGCCACAAAATCTAATAAAAAAAGAATTGTTTTTTTTTACTACACCTCATGGTTGAGGAGTTACGAGTCAAAATGTAAAGTTCATGATATTTAGCCACTTGGAGGTGCTATGGCCCAAAACTGTGGCTCATGGCTCAATTTCCCAGTAAAATTCCACAAAATTTCAAGCATATTTCAGTGGAATCAGCTAAGTACTTTGGTTCTTCCAGACAATGTTCTTTATAAAAATGATCAGAGTGTGAGCCGAAGGCAGAAAAGAGGGAATGAAATGATGCTTCTGTTTGATGGACTCAGATAAATAGAAATGGAAAATTACCCAGTCTTCCCCTCTGCTACAGGTTTCTTCTGCCAATGGCCTGATAGCAGATGAATACCTGAAAGCTGCCAAAACCCCAGAGGAAATCAGAGATGGATTCATTGAAATCATCAGCGACCTGCTGATGACGCTGCCGGTCATGAAGGTGGCCGGTTACCATTCAGGTCAGAAAGAAGCTTAACGGCACGAAAACCCTCAACAAATACACAGAAACAATGTAACACTGTCATTTTGTATATCTCATTTTACCCCTTTGTACCGGGAGAGGAAGGACCAGCGAACTGCTCTGCAACCTTTGACCTTTGCTTTGGTCCAAACAGCTCTTTGCTTGCTGTCCTTTTTTTTTGTTTTTTTTGTTTGTTTTAGATGCGAAGGTTCCAGTTTATGTGTACGAGTTCACACACCGTGCTGAGATTTACAATCAGAGCAGACCCAGCTTTGTGAAGGCAGATCATGCCGACGACATCGCCTTCGTGTTCGGAGGGTGTTTTTGGAATGGTCATGTACAAATGATAGGTAGGCTGTTATCACACTGACTATGTGAGCAGAAAACATTTAATTGGGGGTGTGTGGGGTGGGGTGGGGNTGGGGGGCTAGATGAGGCCAGTCAAATTCTTGGGGTGGCACACTAAAATACAACACATTTTATTATACACTCTATAATAGAGTAGAAATTTTGAATTCCTATGCCACATTTACAGCATCATTAGAAATAAATGGTACAGGAAAATTTCTTGAAATTTACAATTCTAGTACATATTCATATTGTTTGTCATATCTGAGTGCTTCATTATTGAGACTTAGTGGGAGAGCATTTGGAAATATAAAGAAGGAATAGCCTCCCATTGTAATTCTTACACAGAGTGGGAGCCTTTAAAACAGATTTTAATATTTTTAAGAACGCTTCATTCACAAATGAGAAGTTGAAAAAGCTGTTTATCTATTCCTCTTATGTTATAGTTTTTAGCTGTTACATTTTCTGTACAGGATGGAAACGACAAGCCAGACCGGAATAGTCAAATAAGAAGTTTGTGAATAAGGCGCCAGTTTCAGCCTCATTATATACAAGCAAATTTGATGCTGTTGTAAAAGTGACCTAGTGCTAAATAGCTAAAAATAGCTGAAGTTATTGTGTCATTATAGTTATTAGGAGATTTTTAAGACAAGTGAGTTAATGGAAGCAATGGGATGGCCAGTAATTTTAGCATGGTGGCCATGGCCATCCATGTCCACCTCTTGGGGGCGCCATTGTATGGGAACACTTGTGCCTGCTTGTTCTGATTTGAACTGCTACTGAAGGCCAGTGAGTATCCCTATTAATAAATACATTCAATATCTGGGCCAGGTGATCCATTTAATATCAGTCCAGTTATCATTCCATGTCACACTCTATTTACATCTTTAGGCGCCTTCACCAAGGAGGAGGAAAAGCTTTGCCAGACCATGATGGCATACTGGGCCAACTTTGCCCGTGCTGGGTGAGTACAAACAATGACATCATTAAGCTAAATTTATTACATGGTATGTGTGGTGGCAGTTTGGCAGACTGACTAGAGAGGCTGTTTATAGGTAAAAGCTGAAGCTTATTAACTGCTTCATGTTCAGACATAGAAGTCAATTAAATATTAATATAATGATACAGCAGGACAAGGATCGCAAATTTATACAGGTATAAACACAGTATAAATACAGTATTTAAGTCATGTATGATGAGCAATGCATACCCACAATATACTGCAGCAGCACAAACAAAAATTAAGACAAATCTGAATCAAGAGTGAAATGTGCTATATGTAATGTATACAAAACATTATGTTAATAAATAAAAAGTTATAACACATAAAAAACAGAAACATCCTACATGTCATCTGTGAATAAATGTTGTAGTTGCAGGATTTGTAGAGTGTGCGTACATCAAAATAAACATATAAAAATATCAAATATATGCAGTATGAAGGTTAAAGAAATAATAGAAAATATATGCATATATAAACATCTAAATAATAGATATAAATAATTATTTATAATAAACAAAATGTGAACCATATACAGAAAAGTGTCCATGTGTACAGTCTTGCACTGAAAAGCCTATAGTGAAATTAATGACAGTGCAGGGACTTATACTGCATATATAAACAGTCCTAATGAGTTTCCCATTTTGATGATCTTTTTGTTTCTTTCTGTTGAATGCAGCTCTCCCAATGGTCCTGGGCTGGTCCACTGGCCCCAGTATGACAGAGAGAAACAGGAGTATCTGGAGCTGGGCCTGCAGCAGACTGTCAGGCAGAAACTGAAGAAAGACAGAGTCCATTTTGCTACTGTCACCCTCCTGCAGAAACTACAAAGCTTAGCAGCAGCAGCCAAAGCTGCAAACTGATCACTGCCAGTAGTTTTCATCTTATTTTTGTCAAGGGCCTTTATGTAAGAAGTTTTTATGCTCTCCACTGTATTACTTGGATCCTCCATGCATCGTGAGCCAAGTTGCATGCCTGAAACTACCTGCCTTATGACAGATGTATTCGATTTCTCTTCCTTTGATTTCATGTAAGTATCTTTGTTGATTTGTATTTTGTAACATAGCCGTAATTAAAGGAAATCTTCTCATTACAAGTAAAGAAAATTGTGTTTTTTCGTGAGCGAGTGAGTGAGCAAACAACTGAAAGAGCTTGATTCTTCATCTGTTATTCCCATTTAAAAAATATGTGTGTAATTATAATTGTACACATTTTTAAAGGTACAATTATTGATCCAAATGTAAACAAAGTGTAGCCCCAACCGTAAAACACAGGACTGAAAACTGCTAAAAGTGTGATATGATTTACAGGTATTTTAATACACCTCAGCCAACAACAAAATACATCCTGGTGCTGTTAATGGTTTGTTTATATTAGTAATATTTGTGAAAACAGGTAAACAAGATTTTATTTCTGATTATATTCAGATGCATATACGAAATCTTGATTTTTAAAAAACCAATCTCTTCACTGATGAATGTGAATATAGTTCAAATTTACATTTTCAAAAATTAAGGATCATGATGTATGCAAACGTGTATGCAAAGATGATTTATTAAAATTCCACATGGAGAGTTAGGATAATATGAAAATTTATTTCATGTTACATGTGTCTTCAGTATACACACTATACACCAGACTGTAGTCTCTCTCTCTCTATCTATCTATCTATCTATCTCATCATGGAATACAATATAATTGTATCAAACTAGCCATTCCTGTGGATATAAGACATTTATAGAGAGAAAGCATTAATTGACACTTTCCTAAAGTTTTTAATGCAGGCAATACGTGAGTATAACCAGCATTTATTGAACTTTTATTATGATAGTAATACCACTTTATTTCTGATGACATTCATTTTGATTTTCATTTGACACAATATTGATGATTTTACTTAGAGAGGTTTTTTTGAAGAATTAAACAGTACAAAAGACCAGACATCAGACCTAAACACATTATCAAAGAAATAATCAAATATTAGCATATTAAACTAACAGCCAACAGAAAAATGGGGATAATTAACACAATGTAGAAGCTGCAAATATAACAAAATAAAAGATTGCCACCTTATATGTATATAATGTATAGTCCTTTTTTTTTTTTTTACTTTTAATTAATTTTAATGAATCAATATAATATTTTGTTTCAACTAAATATTATAGTTTCTAACTCTCTCAATTTAGGGAGAGAGTTAGAAAATTTTGATTTATAAAGGTGATACATTGATTATTGGTGATTGGCTGCGGACGTTTTTTTTGTCGACGTCATTGGGTCCCCCCTTCATCACGCTCGTCCATGAATGTGCATGCGCACCTCTGCATCAAGTCTCAAGCAAAAGCTACGACGCACATAAGGTGAACGCAGCTTGGAACACGTAAGTATAGCTTTACTTACTAATGTATACTGCATATTACCCACGCAGCTGATGTCTAACCAGCCGTTTTGTTTTGTTTTTTTTTTTTTTGTTCTTTGTTTTTGTTTTGCATGTATGTTAATTTAAAGACAGCTACTTGGTCTAGCTAATTCAAAGCCGTAATTCATCCATTCTGCTGAGGTTTTGGCATTGCAAAACCGTGTAGTTAGATTTTATTTTGTATTAATTTACCTTCACTTGCAAATACAAACGTATGAATGACGTGAGGGATTCCTGTTTGCCTGAAAATGGCTGTATAGTCACGCTTTAACGTTAGAGGAAACGTCAGCCTTTGCTGTGTTTATTCAGGGTTGCTTCCTGTCTCAGCTGTCAAGTGCGCCGAATCTAGCAACTTATGTTATAGCTTAATATTTTTGTTGAAATATAGGTTTATCTGTGCAATGTCGGAGCCCAACATTTGTCTCTGTCACGGGTTTTTCCCTTTCGATGTTTGTATCCAGTCTAAACAGGTCCTGTTTGTATGCAGAGCCTAAACCAGGTCCTATTTGAAAATTTGCCAATTTATATAACCTTGATTATCAACAGAAGTGTATACCGAGTAAAATAGAGAATAAAATCATTTTCTCTCATCTTTTGGATACATATTTCAATTCGGCATTCATATAAGCTACAAAACGTATCTTATTTTGGGAAAAATTCAACTTCTAATATCGGATGTTTGTTTGTTTCATTAGCGTCTTGTAGCAAGAAGACCCCTTCTCGAGATCAGTGTTAGAGAGTTTTTGCAACAAGCTATAAAGTTTATGGAAATTAATTAAAAAATAGAAGTACTTTTTATTGTTGTTATGTATGCCGAGACTAAGCGTGGCTCCTAGTGATTTGTAAAAATTTTAATTCGTGTTTTATCAGTTAGGCATGTTTGCGGATAAGCGGTGCAAAATTAAAATGTAAGAAATTTCAACGGAATTTGGTAAATACAGTGGCAAGGGTCCCCACATTAAATGATACGATACATATAATCCCTCAAAAAATACAATCAAAATTAGGATTGGGTTAAATGTCCTCCAACATCATTGGCAGATATGTTTCAAGTTGAAAGGAGATTATCTCCGTATTACACATTTCTATGAGGCTCAGAACATATCAATCAATTCCTGTATCTCATTCCAATAACATTAGCATGTACTGATCTTTGCTGTTTGCCAGTGTAGGAAAGGTCAGCCTGTCATGGTATTATCCAGTTCTTTGAGTCGGCAGTATGACCAGAGGCTGTTTGGTTTTATCTGGAAGTGCACATGGAGGAGAACTTCCTCTGAGGTTTTACAGCATCCATCGCTCATTTCACCCTTTTGTTTGTCTAGCTGCTGTCTTTTGGTTGTTTGTGGCTATGCAGGACAGTAAGCTTGTCTTTGGATGCGTCCACACAGTCTTTTTTTTTTTTTTTTTTTTTTTTTTTTTTTTTTTTTTTTTAAAGAAGAGAGAGAAAAGGCCTGAAATGTCAAGATGAGCTTTATGGATGCAGATGTTCTGTTTTAAAAGCAAAGACTGGTCTATTCAAACTTGGATTTATGCAGTTAACAAGACTGTGATGGGAATGCAATGATATAATAGGAAAAATGAAAAACAATAGCTTTGACATGCTTGGTGAAGAGGTTGTAAAGGCATTACGATTGAACGATTTCCCTGATGTCCTCTTTGACCTTTCCGTAACCTCTATGCAATGGCAGCACCTCATCCTATTAACACATATATTCAACCTATTTTATTCCCCTTAATCTTTTTAACATTTTTAAAAACATAAATACATAAATTTATTCTTCTAATGTTGACCTTTTCTGTCGTTAAAAATCATGTTTTACTCCTGTTGTTTTTGAAGCACTTTGTTTTTTTTTTNGGGGGTTGCATGAAAAGGGTTTACTATTAAAGGGCCATACAGTGATTTTACTGTTTGACAATAAATACAACCTGCATACACGTTATATTACTGCCAGCTATTTTCCAAAACATACTACTGGGGCGTAAATTTTATAATTGTTTTTCCTACCTTGACTACAATATTAAACAACATTTAGTCTTGTGAAGTTTGCTTGTGTTAAATAGATTTTTTTCCCAAGGCTGCTACATAAAATCACATGGTGTTTATTGTCTGAAATGACAAAATGACCATGATATATCTGCAGGAGTTTGATAGCAATGTTGGTCAACCCAGTAAATCAGCAGTTCCTTGGCCAGATGGCAAATTTTATTATGATTTTATGAATATATGATTTTATTATTCCTGTCAAACACTTTTTCTGTCGCCATTCCCGATTGAGGTTGAAGTCATTTTCAATTTCTGTTTTTCTGATACAGTTTAGTCCGGTTTCATAACTGTATCAGAGCCAATACTTTGACTTTGATACCATCTTTTAATGTTTTATCAAGTAAAAACGCCAAATGTCTGATTTCTGGTTCTTTGGTTTAAATCTTTCTACCTTTGGGTTTTTTAAACTGTTTTGTGACAAAATAAGCTACAGATGTTACTTTGGGCTCTGGGAACTTGTAATGGCATTTTATCACTTTTTTTTTTCATTTTTTACACTAAAGGATTAATCTATTACTGAAAAAATAAGTGATAGATTAACTTGTGGTGAAAAGGGGCAGTTTCAGTGCTATTCGTTTTAATTTTACATTTCCGTCAATACTTAAAGGACCATACATGTTTGAGCTCAGTATATACCCGCATACGTGTTACGTTACTGACAACCAATTTAATTGAAATATAAAAAATAAATTTAAATATAAAACCGTATTTTAGTTTTCCTGTTATTTTTTTCAAATCTCCTAATCTTTCAAAATCAAAGTTCAGGTGATACACACACCTTAAGATTCATTGTTTCACCTTCTAACATTCTAACACTTATGCACTATTGTAGAAGGCACAGTCTTTTTAATTTCTCAGTAAAAACCTTTTTCTCCTGGGACTATATTTCCTGCTGGAGACATACATCGTCTTCCATGTGGCTCTGTGTTGAATCAGTTAAATAAAGCTACTTCAACAAAAAAACTAATATACATCTTGTTTGCTGGATGAGATGTGATGGATTATACTGTATATCTTGTGTGTTTCTTCAACTTGATTTTAATATCATACTGGAATGAACTGAAACCAACAGCAGTCTGGAGAAAAACATCTAAACTTTACCACTCGGTAGTATATTTGGAGAAGTGGTTGTCAGTAAACGTGTATGTGGATTGATGAAGATTCTCAGTCATCCAGATGGGTAGATATACTGTATGAAAACTGAGTCCAGTCACCCGGATTCAAGTTTTTAATCCTGAAACATTTCACTATTCATCCAAATGGCTACATCAGTCAGAAATGAATGAAGAGAAGGATATTAAACCTCCAGTAACTACAGTAACTGTCATATTATAGTTACTATATCATATTATTTATCATATTATATTATCATGTCATAGTTATTCATAATTACTGTAGTTACTGGAGGTTAAATATCCTTCTGTTCATTCATTTCTGACTGATGAAGCCATTTGGATGAATGGTGAAATGTTTCAGAATTAAAAACTGGAATCCAGTTGACTTGACTCAGTTTTCATACAGTGTATGCGGCTTGTACATATTAGGCTCAGATATGGACGATTGCCGGTATGCTCCTTTAAAACTGAATTTATTTTGAAATTCAGTTGTACTCTACAGTGCAAAAAGCTTATCTGACTGCTTGTGGGATGATCATAGTTCATCAAGACTCCACATTCCAGCACGTCACTCCCTTCCACTGACTGAAACTCTGATCTACTTTAGCTTATCATCTTCCAACTCTCTCCCCACTCACAGCTGTGGAAAGACCCACTATCAGTTTGGAGACACTAAAGTCTCTTTCACCCATGAACTCTAGTCGGGAAACATTCCAGCTATTACCCAGGACAGCGTTGTTGCTGCGATAGTAACGTTCCCGGTTAGATTCTCGTGAAAACAGGGCGATGGGACATTTCAGGAATGTTGTGATGATAATACCTGTTAGCGACATGCTACATTTCCAATTCTGCTCCTTCATCAAAAAAATGTCTAGAAACTTGGAGTGATTCGGAGATCAGGGAGATTGCGTCCATTAGGGTAGAGAACGAAATCATTCATCAAGTTAAAGGAATATTAAGGGAGTCAATGGATGGTAATTGATTTACCACCAAATATGGCGTCTTCCTGTGTCACGTCTTGCCTTATTCTTCTTCTGCTTCATTCTCTACCTGTTGGCATTGGCGAAGCAGCTTTTGGGTACCTGTCACCATCTACCTGAACGTGAAGTTCAGGTTTCAGCGAGAACTCGGTTGTTGTGCGGCTATTATCCTGCATTTGAATGCAAGTGTGAAAGGAGAACTCAAGGAACATTCCTGCACCAGGAAGTCATCCATTGTTCCGGCATACACCTGCAAAAGGGGCTTAAAAGGACTCATTCTTGTTTTGGGAGGTCATGGCGAAATGGGAAGCAGGGCTCAGAATATTCAAAAGCAGCGATAAGGAACATCCCTTCAGCTTTTGTTATGGCGACTCCAAAGACGCAAGAATGAATATAATAACAACTTGTCCTCTCAAATAACACCAGTGAGTGCAGAGATTGTAGGTCATGGAAAGTCCCGGGTTGGATTTTGGTAGCGGCCTCCATCACATATTGTTGAGGAATGCTTGAGAGAGCACAAGTAGAGCAGCGATCCAGGAAGGAGACTTTCAAAAAGCACCTCACACACATCGCTGAGTAGTTATTCTGCCATAATATATTGGGATCCAGTTTCACAGAGAAGAAAAGCAGATTTATTGCATCATGTTTGCCGTGTATTGCTCATCAATGCCACGTGACAAGAGACAGATTAACAAACGCAGCACTCACTGCAAGTATCGTGTCTATGCAACCAAGGGGGTTTTTTTGTAAGGGAGCGTGCTGAATAATATGTCTTCTTGGGGGGAGGGGGGGTGTTGCATAACAGTTCTGGCTTCCATGTGTGAATCACGCCAAGTGCCCCATGAGCTAAGGATGGGAAAAGACTAAAAAATAAAAAAAAAAATGGAGCTTGTGATGCTGTTATGGCAACAACAGCCATTATATTGAATCTCTCTCTCTCTCTCTGTGTCTCCATATCAAATCAATGTCTCTCATCCCTCCTGGCTCCAAACGCTGCTCATCCTGGTCAAATCACTCAAGCTCTTCATTACCCCTCCCCCACGCACATTACCTCGAGAGAGAGAGACTGTGTATTAGTGTGTGTGTGTGCATGGGGGGGGGGGGGGTGTCCTGTTTTGCTCATGGAAGCAGAAATATTGCAGCCTGTGCAATATGAGTGAAAAATGCTGATTTACACAGCAGAAGTCCCCCAGTGTGTGTGTGTGTGTGTGATAATATGGGTGCTGTGGTCTTGGGAGGGCAGGACGCATTAATCAGGCCAAATGCCATCAGCGCCCAGCGCGTGATTGTCCCATCGCCATCCGTCCCCAGCAGGCAATCATGGCTGCCTGAGGCATTGTGCTGCTCTCTTGGTTTGGCTCAGGCCTCCAGATAAAAACCTGCGAGGACAAAAAAAACGTGACAGGCAACATTTCACACTCCAGTATCACCAGCGAGAGTGTTGACGTGTGCGCCATATGCTCAGTTTTCCTGGCGAGATCTCATTTTGCCTCCTCACAGTGGAAAACTTGAGCAAGGCAGTGAGATAAATACTCCAGATTTTTGCTTTGGACTTCCTCTTTCTTTTGTGCTGATATTTTATTGTATAGGAGGTTATGTTTCTGTTCTGTTGTCACCTTGTTCATTAGGCAGATGAATATATCTGAAAAAATACTTTAAACAAATTATATATTTGGTAGAATGCTGGCCAACTATAACCAGATTTGTGGTATTTCTAATCATAAGGATCTTTATGTTTTGGTTAATAGCCAGTCGCCAATTTTTTTGGTTCAATCTATCGCATCCATTTCCACCTAAAATAGATTCACCTCTCCCAAATTTTGCATATTTGAACATATATTTGAATGAGCCAAAAAAAGAAGTTTTCATATTCAATACCATTTCCTTTGTTGCCAAATTCTTGGATTCATTGCTTGCTTGACATAAACTCCATAACTCATGAACGCATTGTTCAAATAAAGGACAAATGTGCAGATCAACTTCGAGCGGTCCGGCAATATTTGATGGCGTTTGGCCTGTAGGCGGCGCTGCAGCAAGATAATAAATTGAAACAGGCATAACTCGATGCTCACCAGTCTGACTCATTGCAAATTTTGCAGAAATTTTGCAGGCTAGGTGGCTGGGTGGTTAGCACTGTTGCCTCACAGCAAGAAGGTCCTGGGTTCGATTCCCAGATAGGGCAGAGCCTTTCTGTGTGGAGTTTGCATGATTTCCCCATGCCTGCATGGGTTTCCTCTGGGTGCTCCAGTTTCCCCAACATCAAAAATGTATATGTTAGGCATAATTCTCCTGTCAGTGCCCTTGACCAAGGCACTGGCTTATAGGACTGGAGTTGGTCCCCGTGTACAATGGCTGCCCACTGCGCCCTAGGGATGGTTTAAATGCAGAGATTGAATTTCATTTGTACTTGTGCATATGACAATAAAAAGAATGTACCATTTATTTTTTAATTCATCTTTGTCTAAAGCACTAATACTCCCAGGCAGGATTCAGGTTCTACAAAAAAACAAAAAACAAAGCTGCTATCAGCACGAATGTCTGTCGCTGTGTTTGAACACTTGATTTCAAAATTTCTAAACGTTTATTTTAAAAAAAAGAAAAAAAAAAAACTAGTGGAGGTATGAGCTCTCTGTTTTCTCTTTATATGTGATATATTTTGTGTGTGTGTGTGTGTATCTCTGCCCACGTGGTGTGTACGTCTGCGTCTGAACATGGCATCCGTGTCTGACTCACTAAATGCTGCATTATATAACCACCATGTCTCCAGAACTGCTGCAAACATAGGCCCAAGGGGTCCTAGTCTGGTGTGTATATGTACGTGTGTGTTTTCTGTTATGAAAGTGCTTTGTTTGTTCAGTCAGAAGACCAATCAGCTCTCTGTGATAGAGGAGCTGAAGCAGATTAGCTGAAGGTTAAATTCGAGGGGTTGCAGGATGTTGCCGCTGGACGGACGGGCAGCTTTTCCCCTCAGAGAGGAGGAGACACGGGTGAAGAGTCTCAGAAAGGCCAATGTGGGAGCAAGAAGCGTGATAACGGAGTGTTAAGGCTGGGTGATTTATTTGGAATGGTTGAGTAAAACGCTGTTTGAAGGGTTAGACTCACTGAGCTGCAGCAGAGAGTTTCTGACTGTTACTCAGGGTGAAAGATCAGATATGAAGCTATTTAAGATTTGGGTTTCCTGTCTTTTGTGGCTTTCAATCGATGATTTCAACTTCCTTTTAGTTGCAGGATGTCGATACATTTCAAACTGTGCCAGGGAAGACTGTAGTGTTAAAATATACAATTATTTCAAAAAAACTACAACCCTTTATCTCAGCCAATGACAATAGGAAAGTATGGTCCATTTCCATTAAATATGCTTCCTCTTTGTCCTTTCCTTCCCTACTTCCTTCTTTCCTGCGTGACTGTGAAACTTGCAATGGCCATCTTGCAAACTGTAGAAATGAATTAAAGGACCGTACCATGTTTGAGCTCAATACAACTCACATTCACGTTATGTTACATTATATGTTATATTACATTATATTATATATATTATATTCCATTTTACAGAACATATTATTAGAGCGGTAAATTTTAGAATTTTTTTTCCCCGAAGTTACTAAATTTAACTGGTCCAACACAGAGCTACATGGGAGAAAATGTATGTCTCTGCCAGGGAATATAGTTCCAGGAGAAGATGGCTTTTGTTGAGGAATTATAATGGCCATGCCTTCTACAATCATATGTAAGTGTTAGCAGGAAAAACATTGAAATTTAAGGTGGGAGAATCATCTCAACATTTGAGTTTGAAAGACCAGCGAATTTGGCAAAAAAATAACACAAAAACTAAACTACGTTTTCATGTTTTGGAAAATGGTTGGCAGTAGCATAACGTGCACACAAGTAATAGACTCAAACATGCAAACTCACCAGTGTGGTCCTTTAAAGGACCATACCACCCATTTTGCATGTTTGAGCCTAATATATTCAATTTTCATACACATAAGGTTACTGACAATCATTTCCCAAAGGATAAAACTGTATTTCAGCTTTCCTGATATTTTGCAAAATCTCTCAATCTTTCAAAATCAAATATTCAAGTGATACACCCATCTTAAAAATCAATGTGTGTGTGCTAATAGTTACACAGCCTTATGAAGTCATGGTCATTTAAATTTTTCCATAAATGCAGGTCTTCTNAATAGTTACACAGCCTTATGAAGTCATGGTCATTTAAATTTTTCCATAAATGCAGGTCTTCTTTTGGGACTAAATTCCCCAGTGGAGACATACATTCACTCTGTGCTTTTTATTTCACTTAAAGGCTAAAATTACAAAACTTCGAAAAAACCTGAATACACGTCTTGTTGGTGATGATGGATTACCTATCCCAAGAACGTTTCACATATCAACAAGTTGATTTTAATAGCGTACCAGAATGAACTGAAACCAATGGAGGTCTGGAAGGTAGGAAAAACATTTTTAATTCACTGTTCCAGTAGTATGCTTTGGGAAATGATTGTTAGTAACGTGACGTGTATGAAAATTGAATATATTAGGCTCAAACATGCAAAATAGTGGTGTGGTCCTTTAAGTAGCTTGGATGTCTTTGTTGAGGAAGTTCTAACTGAGGACACAAAATATCATAAAATGTGTTGACACTCCAAACGTCACAGCCAGACGAAGTTGCTCTCCTCTTCACTCTCCACTCGCTTTAATAAGTTTAGGTACGGTGAGGGTGATAAGGTGTGGCTCACATTCAGCATTCTAGTTTATCCAAAAGGTGTTGGATAGAGTTGAGGTCAGGTGAGTCACTAGCTTTGTCGTGCTGAAACAGGAAACGGTTTTTCCCAAACTGCTCCCACGAAGCTGAAAGCAAACTATTGTCTAAAGTAGTACGGAGAGCATTAAGATTAACTGGAAATAAAGGGATCCAAGCCATGAAAACGGTCCGAGACCATTATTCCTCCTCCAGCATTAACTCACATGTCCACATAATTGTGTCTGCTAAAGGACCATACCAATGATTTTGCATGATTAAGCCCAAAACATAAAACCTTATATTCATTTTCCTGTTATTTTGCCAAAATAACTCATTTTAATACTGTACTGGAAAACAAATGGCAGTGTGGAAGGTAGGAAATACAATTCTAATATTTACGGCTCCAGTAGTTTTTTTTTTTTTTTTTTTTTTTTGGAAAATGGTTGGCAATGTAACTTGTAACTTGGTTGGTGATGTAACTTGTATGAGAGGCATATTTATTGGGCTCAAACATGCAAAATCACTGGTGTGCTCCTTTTAAGATACTAACCTTCACACTGATTTAATTTGGGTTAAAAGAAAAACTTGTTGTGTTTTCTCTCCAAGAAGACACGTTTCACTGTAGTTATGAGGTCAACTACAACTACAGAAAATAGAAAATAAAGAGTTTCCTGTCTTTTTCCTCCACTATCTCATCTGCGATAAAGCAAAAATAAATAAATAAATGACTAAAATAAAATTTAAATAAGTGTCCAAAATAAAGTAAAAGGTGATTACAGTGCAAGTTTTCTATTTTCACTTTTCACAGATGCGTTGGGTTTGTGAGTCTGCTTGATGTCAGCGCCCTCAGAGGGTGGGAGGGTCCGCAGAGTCCAACGGCTACATAACCCCATAAAGAAGCCCATCACTTACACCTACAGCAACCACCCAAACCTGTAACCACCCTCATGTTCCTGCAAACCCCGTAATAACTTATTCCGAAAAGCTGTCAAAGACCTACGGGAAGGGACTTTTCTTCCAAAATGGAGGGCATAGCAGTGGGCAACCTCATAGACTTCGATATGCCCTCGGAGGCGGCGTCGCTCTCCATTGGTAACGGAGGTCAACATCAAAGCCATACGGACATTTTCTCGCCAGGGCCGATGTCCAGCCACCAGCAGCCTTTACTGCCCGAGCCCATTGCCCCCTCCAGCCCCGCCTCTCACCACCACCACCATCACCACGACGACGGCGAAAATGACAGTGACGTCACGGAGTCGGCGGACAGCGAGAACGACATGGACCTGCCCTCCCACTCGTGGGAGCTCAGGCGGTCGTCGTCTTCCTCTGCTCAGAGCGGGGAGGATGGTGACGCTGAGGCGGTGGAGCGGAGGGCGTTCATGAAGGCCTATGTGGAGAAAGTGTTTCATGGAAAGTAAGTCGCTTTATATGCGCCTCATGAAACACCGAGGACACCATTCATAATTCAGTTTAACTTTATTAATCTCAAAGGGGGAAATGATGCTGATGTGTTGCCTCGGTAACAAATGAATTTGTTACCAAGGCAACACATCAGCACATAAAACAGACAAAAAATAAAACATGAGACATAATAACCACAACAATAATAACAATAAGAATAAAATAAATTAAAAAGGCCATTAAAACATGATTAACAGGCTGGAAAAAACTAAAAGTGATCATTAAAAAAATAAAACACAATGCCAGACTTAAAGGACCATACCGCTATTTTGCATGTTTGAGCCTAATATATTCAATTTTCATACATGTAAGGTTACTGACAGTCATTTCCCAAAGCATACTACTGGAAGGGTGAATTAAAAATGTTTTTCCTACCTTCCAGACCTCCACTGGTTTCAGTTCATTCTGGTATGCTATTAAAATCAACTTGTTGATACTTGAAACGTTCTTGGGATAGGTAATCCATCATCATGAACAACTCGTGTATTCAGATTTTTTCTGAAGTTATGTAAGTTTATTTTAATTTTGTATGTCTCCACCCAGGAATATAGTGTTTATCGAAAAATTTAAATGACTGTGACTTCATAATTTTGCGTAACTATTATCAGGCAAAACATGGATTTTTAAGATGGGTGTATTGCTTTAATATTTGATTTTGAAAGATTAAAAGATTTTGCAAAATATCAGGAAAGCTGAAATATGGTTTTATCCTTTGGGAAATGATTGTCAGTAACATAACATGAAATTTGAATATATTAGGCTCAAACATGCAAAATGGCCAGTATGATCCTTTAACATGTTGATAAGGACAAATATCGTCACACAACCACGTTGCCTCTTCATAAATGCCTCTTACCGCCATATGTTAGCGTTTGCCTTGAAAGAGGCGTTGCTACGGTATTTCCTTACTTGCATGTCGGGGAAGCGATTCATAAAACACACTCATGCAAAAAAATATATATATATCTGTTTCAGTGATACATTTCAGCAGTATGATATCTGGGCAACATTTTAAACTATATTTGCCTCGTGTGTTAGTGATCAATAGATCTGATAAATAAAGTCCACTCAGCTGATCAGTCAGTGTGTTTAAACGGAGAGTTTTGATCTGATCTCGCAGACATTGTAGTGGCACCGTGCCTCTTCCTCAAGCCTCATTCTCTGCACTCTCTCTCTCTCTCTCTCTCTCTCTCTCTCTCTCTCTCTCTCTCACACACATACATACACACACCACGACCACACACTACTCTCTGTAGTGTGTGGATCTGTCTCTATTTTAGTGTTAGTCTCTTGAAATGCAGAGCTCTAAAGCAGAAAATTTATGTTTCCTTTTTGCCAATTTAACATGTCAGTGTCGCTTTAACACCAGGTGAAGCGGCTCACCAACACACCGATCTTCATTGGCTTTTACCTGTGACATAAACAATGCTACCTTAATATGATACAGCTGTGCTGATTAACAGAAGGTAATGAGCTTCAATTGTCACAGCGCTGATACAGTGTGATGCTGTTTAGTTACTATGATTTTTATTTTTTTTTTTAAATCAATTCTGCCCTGAGTGTGTTTTCACATGTGGATACATTAAAGCATTTACTGTGTCTCTGATTTTTTGTTTTGTTTTTTTTTCCACAGGGAGGATTTTGACCAGGAGGAGAAGGCTCGCTTTGGAGAGCTGTGCAGCGGAGAGAATGGCAAAGGCAGGGAGTGGTTTGCCAAATATGTCAGTGCGCAGGTAAAACCAGTGATGTGATCACATTTGTAATCTCAAACGGGAGATTCCAGGAACTTACACAACATATGTGACTGTTAAAGGACCATACCAGTGATCCATGAGGTGACCCACACAGATCAGTTTCAGCTTCATCTCAGATTTCTGCTTTATTTGGATGACTTTTTACAGAAATAACTGTTTGCTATGCCTCAAATAACGATATGCAAGGACTAAAATGTTGTCATTTTAGATTCACAAGCAGTTATTTTGTTGGACTTGAATTATAAGTTATCTGGAGAAATCTGGTTTCTGGAACTCTGAACTTTGATTTGTTCACCTGTTATAAAGACAGGGATCACCAGGAGCAAACTTACTTTTTGGTTGTTATAACACGAGTACCAAACCTGAATTTTCACTGATATTGGAAATTAAAATAATTTTCAGGTTAACTGTCCCTCTAATAAATTAAGAACACAATGAAGAAATCAAATCTAAACCTTTAGAAGTTTAGGTTTGATTTCTTACAAAAAATATCCAGAAAAGTCTTACTTGAGATCAAGACTTTTCTGGATATTTTTTGTGTTCAGACGAGGCTGTAAAATGCGATCAGCTCTTACAGTAATTACGTTTTTGTCTCTATGCTTCCAGCCTGAATAAAGAAGATAAAAACTGACTTTGTCATGTTTTGTCTGCAGCGCTGCAACTCTAAATGCGTGAGTGAAGCGACTTTCTACAGACTGGTGCAGTCTTTCGCAGTCGTGCTGTTCGAGTGAGTTTGTTTTCACAATCCAACCTATTTTGTATTTGACTTTTTTTTTTTTAATTGTTCTAATCAGCAGCACATGATATTGTTTTTCAGATTAAGGGCTTTCTCATGGAGTTTATGATTTGAGGCCAACTTGGTCTGTTTTCGTGAATGGTCGCTAAAGAACTGAATTTGTTTTGGGTCTGTTGGGTTACAGATGTTACCAAATGGATGACTACAGCCCAGCCAAAAACCTCATGACCATGTGCTTCACGTACTACTACATAGGTAAGGCATATCATCCTCTCGCCATCATGTTAATATACAGTGATTTAAAGGACCATACCGGTATTTTGCATGCTTAAGCCCAATAAATGCTGCCTGTATACAAGTTGTGTTACACCTACTTTTTCAAAACATAAAGCCATATTTAAGTTTTGCTTTATTCTGCTAAATCCCCTCATCTTTCAAAATCAGTTGTTCAAAAAACCTTAACAAACCTTAAAATTCAGTATTTTGCCTGCTAACATGCACACCTGATGTAGAAGACACAATCATTTTCATTTCTCTGGTGAAAACAGTATTTTCACCTGGGACTACATTCCCTGATGGAGACATACATTTTCTTAGTTCCGCGTTTGATCAGTTAAATTAAGTAACTTCGACAAAAAATAATGACATGTGGTTTGCTGTGATGGACATTTCATTTCTTTAGCATTTGACTCTTTATAGCATACTTAAATGAACTGAAACCAACGGCAGTTTGAAAGGTAAAATATACCTCTCCAGTAGTATGCTTTGGAGAATGTTTGGCAGTCAAAACCACCTGTATGGTCCTTTAAGGTTTAATGCGGACAAGCCTTCATCAGTCTCAGTGCTGCTGTATATAAAATCATCGTGGTTGTACATCAGGCTGTTGAGCCTTTAATACCACATCAAATGAACTCTATCTTAAATGAATCTATCTAAACAATATACTTAAAGGACCATACCACCCATTTTGTATGTTTGAGCCTAATATATTCAATTTTCATATGTTACATTACTGACAATCATTTCCCAAAGGATAAAACCGTATTTCAACTTTCCTGATATTTTGCAAAATCTCTTAATCTTTCAAAATCAAATATTCAAGTGATACATCCACCTTAAAAATCCATGTTTCTCCTGCTAATAGTTACACAGCCTTTTGAAGTCACGGTCATTTAAAATTTTGGATGAATGCAGGTCTTCTTTTGGGACTGTATTCCCCAGTGGAGACATACATTCACTCTGCTTTTTATTGCACTTAAATGCTAAAATTATGAAACTTCAGAAAAAAAAAAAAACCTGAATATATATCTTGTTTGCAATTATGGATTACCTATTCAAGTATCAGCAAGTTGATTTTAATAGCGTACCAGAATGAACTGAAACCAGTGGTGGTCTGGAAGGTAGGAAAAACATTTTTAATTCACCATTCCAGTAGTATGCTTTCGGAAATGATTGTTAATTTAATTTAATTGTTAATTACTGTTACCTTACATGTATGAAAATTTAATATATTAGGCTCAAACATACAAAGTGGTTGTATGGTCCTTTAATATAAATGAACTTAAAACAATAAATTACAGAAAATAAATTACATAAAGTAATACAGAACAAGAAATTAAATGAGTTACATAAAAAGATTTAGTTTCAGAAGGAGTGTTGGTGTATCTTAACTCTGTGGTTTCTCTTGCAGTAACACCACAAGGTCATTGCAATGTTGCAATGTTTGTGCAAGCAGGAAGATTGCAGCGATTTGTGCTCTGCAGCTGTGTCTCACAAAATAAGTCTGCAGCCACATCTTCACTGACTTTAACATGAACACGACTTGAAGCTGCACTCCAAACAAATCCACAGCCGCATACGCTGATGAATGTTTGTTTTTTTATCAATCAATTAATCATTTGCATATCAATTGTCAAAAATAGCAACAATTGTCCTGCACAAGTTTGCAGACCCCAAAGTGGCAGCTTCAAATTTTGTACTTTTTTTTTCTGAATGAGGGTTAAAGGACCATACCAACCATTTTGCATGTTTGAGCCTAATATAATCAATTTTCATGCACGTAACGTCACTGACAATCATTTCCCAAAGCACACAACTGGAACAGTGAATTAAAAATGTTTTTCCTACCTTCCAGACCACCATTGGTTTCAGTTCATTCTGGTACGCTACTAAAATCAACTTGTTGATACTTGAAATGTTCTTGGAATAGGTAATCCATCATCGTGAACAACACATGTATTCAAATTTTTTCGAAGTTACATAATTTTAGCACTTAAGTGCAATAAAAAGCGTAGAGTGAATGTATGTCTCCACCGGGGAATATAGTCCCAAAAGAAGACCTGTGTTTATCGAAAAATTTAAATGACCGTGACTTCATAATTTTGCGTAACTATTAGCAGGAGAAACATGGATTTTTAAGGTGGGTGTATCACTTGAATATTTGATTTTGAAAGATTAAGAGGTTTTGCAAAATATTAGGAAAGCTGAAATACGGCTTTATCCTTTGAGAAGTGATTGGCAGTAACGTTACGTGTATGAAAATTGAATATATTAGGCTCAAACATGCAAAATGATTGGTATGGTCCTTTAACATGACTCACCTGTGTGGCTGATTAGAAACAGAAAAAAGCAGCAAATACTCCCACTGGAGAAGCTGGAACCAGTAAATGTTCGATATTTTTACGCTATAAAAGCATAAAACAATTAATTGATTTGCAAAATTATTGTCGGCTGTGGGTATTGACCCGTTGAATTTGGTTCACATCCCACAGATTTTCCAGTGGCAGCAGACATTTTGTACACACGCAGTTGTCAGTAATACACAAATTTGCCACAGGTAAAAAACTGTCATCATGCAACTTTTTTTTTTCATAAAAATAAAATAAAAGTGATTCCCTCATATACCTCCCTCATATCTGAAGCAATAAAGGAAAACTCAGTGAGCATGACTGGATTTAACAGTTGTTACAGTTTTGGCTCACTGAGCTGCAGCTATTTAAGATGATAATTGACGGGCCAGTTTTTTTTTGTTTTTTTTTTTTTTTNTTTTTTTTTTTTTTTTGCTAATAATCAATTTAAAAGAAAAGGAAGCGTAGGTTTAAAACACACAATATGAAATAACACTTAAATGATGCCGTTTATAGATTCCAGATCTTCATTTTGAGCTCTCTCCTCGTTCAGGAAAGTCGCAGCCGTCTCCCTCGGAGCTCCTCGATCGTGGCGCTCCTCTGGCGGGAATAGATTCTTATGTCAACAAAGCCAACTCCTGGCTGTTTGGGAAGAAGGACGCCGCCGAACGCCTCCTCAAAAACACGTCCAAGACCGACGTCATGGGGTTTTTCGGAGGCCTGGAGAGTAAACTGAGAAGCTCAGTGGGTCCAAAGACCGAGTGAGCTGGTTCACCTTCGTTCTGCTCATTTTTTTTAATCAGGATATTATTTCATCGTTTTTGTGTGTGACTCTTCTTTTTGTGTTTTTCTATTCAGGGATGGAGAAAACCCAGTTGAGACCAAACCCAAATCTCCAGGTATAGTGCAGGAAAATATCTTAAGCTGTTGTTAGAGTCTAAAGATCTACTTCTTCTAGATAAAAAAGACTTGGACTTCACGTTTTGTTTTTCCCCCCAGTGTGTGAGGCTCCAGAGGAGAAGAAAGGGGAGAAGGTTTACCTGTACACGCACCTGAAACAGCAGCCCATCTGGTAGGCCGAGGAACTGAACCAAATTCAAAAGAACTAAATGAAATTAGACTTCCTGTGAAATTGACAAGTATGACCAGATTCACTGATATATATTCACTCATATATGATTTAATTCATTGCAGTCACTGCACAATATTTAAAGGACCATACCACCCATTTTCCATGTTTGAGCCCAATATATACAGCTCACATACACATTATGTTACTGACAACCATTTCCCAAAACATACTACTGAAGTGGTAAATGTTAGAGTTGTTTTTCTGACCCTCCAGACTGCCATTGGTTTCAGTTCATTCCAGTAAGCTATTAAAAAATCAACTTGTTTTTGTCAGATCCAACATGGAACCCCATGAAGGAAAATGTATGTCTCCACCAGGGAATATAGTCCCAGGTGAAGATGACTTTTAACAAGAAATTAAAACAACTGTCCCTTCTACATTGAATGTAGGTGTTAGCAGGTGAAACATTGAATTTTAAGGTGAGTGTATCACCTGATCATTTGATTTTGGAAGATTAAGGGACTTGGCAAAATAACAGGAAAACTTAAATCTGGTTTTATGTTTTAGAAAATGGTTGTCAGTAATGTAACGTGTGTGCGGGTTGTATTTATTGGGCTTAAACACACATAAATCACCGGAATGGTCCTTTAAAATGTGGGTTGGTACAGGGAAGCAGTAAAGTGTGATGTGATGTTTTATGTCTGTCAGGCACACACTGAGGTTCTGGAACGCTGCATTCTTTGATGCCGTCCACTGCGAGAGGAAGAAACGATCACCAACGACGAGGTGAGGAAGACTGGATGAAAGAATTAAAAAGATGATGAACAGAAGGATGGATTTATTTATTTACGCAAGATATTATGAAAGAGAGGAATAAATGTAGCAGATCACAGGGACAGCAATAAGGATCATGAATGTTTGTGTTATGTTTATGAAGTAGGAATCAGCATTTAAAAAAACTATTTCCTGATGGTAAAAGCATAAAAACAACAGAACCTAAATATTCCTAAACATGAGTGTGTGTGTGTGTGTGTGTGTGTGTGTGTGTGTGTGTGTGTGTGTGTGTGTGTGTGTGTGTGTGTGTGTGTGTG
>VXCM01004620.1:0-14693 GCA_014773175.1 Lucifuga dentata | reverse complement strand
TCTTCTCTTCTCTTCTCTTCTCTTCTCTTCTCTTCTCTTCTCTTCTCTTCTCTTCTCATGTCTTCTCTTCTCTTCTATTCTCATGTCTTCTCTTCTTGTCTTCTCTTCTCATCTTCTCTTTTCTTCTCTTCTCCTCTCTTCACATCTCCACTCCTCTTTTCTTCTCTTCTCTTGTCATCTCCTCTCTTCTCTTGTCTTTTCTTGACTTGTCTTCTCTTTTCTTCTTCTCTCTTCTCTTTTTTTTTCTCTTTCTCTTTTCTTCTCTCTTTTCTCCATTCTCCTCTCTTCTTCTCTCTTCTCTTGTCTTCTCTCCTTCTCTCTTCTTTGTCTTCTGCTGTCTTGTCTTCTCTTGTCTTGTCTTCTCATCTCGTTTTCTCCTCTCTTCTGTTTTGACTTCTCTTCTCCTCTCTCCTCCACTCTTGTCTCGTTCCTCTTCTCGCCTTTTTAAAGCTGTCATTTTCCTTCTTTCTGCATGTCCAGTTTAACTCTTTTTCTCCCTGTGTCTGGCTGTCATGAAGAGGGACGCAGGACGGAGAGAAAGATGAGAGGTCTGTCCTTCTATTTGTCCACTGTCCTATAAAAAAACTAGACTTATGGCATGAGGACATAAGTGATAGTTATTGATAATGGTAAAATAATGCCAATCATATCCTCAAAAACGGACTTCTTGGCTAAAGTCTGAACTTTAAGAGCTTGTCTGGTTTAAGGACAGAGGATATTTTTGGCTTTGTTAGCTAACAACCACTCATACTACAAACATCCATAATTAATGCTTTAATTTAATTTAAAGTAAAGCATTAATTTAATTATTTAATTAATATTAAATAAATTAATTAATTTTGCTTTAACTAATTTTAAATTAATGCTCCGGTTTGGTTCATAACTTGCTTGTTAAAGGATAAAACAACAATTTTGCATGTTTGAGCCCAATATGCAATCCATACACGCTGCGTTACTGAAAGCCATTTCCCAAAATATACTACTTTAGTGGTAAATTTTAGATTTGTTTTTCCTACCTTCCGGACTGCTGTTGGTTTCAGTTCATTCAATATGCTATTAAAATCAATTTGTAGAGACTTGAAATGCTCTTGAGATACATAATCCATGTTGGTGATGTATGTCTCCACCAGGAAATATAGTCCCAGAAGCAGACGGCTTTTACTGAAAAATTAAAAACGACCATCATCCCTTCTACAGTCAGACATATGTGTTAGAAGGTCAAACATTGAATTTTAAGGTGGATGTATCACCTGAACAGTTGATTTTGAAAGATTAGGGGATTTGAAAAAAATTAAAGGAAAATTAAAATATCATTTTATGTTTTGGACATTGGTTATCAGTAACATAACATCGTAGCATAACATATATGCAGGGTGTATATATTGGGCTCAAATATGCACGATCACCGGGATGCTCCTTTAATGTGAGTGCAGCACAGATGGATGTTGCTCCTTGTGGTGAAGGTCTCAGAATTGTTCTGGATGTTATCAGAGGAGCTGTGGTGAACGTTGACAGGAGAGTTGACGGCGTTAAATCTTCACACGGCCTGTTCATGACAGCAGAGCCTCATAACCACGTCACCTGAATCATTCACAGGAAGTAGTTTTGCGAGTGGATTACTGTGTTTTTCGTGTTTATTTTAATAACAATGCTCATCATAGTCTGCGCTTTTTGACGGATCAGCCTCCAGTTTCTGTGTATTATTATTATATTTCCGTGCGTAATGTTTCATCATCTGGCCTATGTTGCCGTTTCTGTTGTGGTTGTGTGTTGGTGGATATGATTCATCCATGTATGAAATAACTTTTAAAGTTAAAAAAAATTACAGCCAGGGTTTATACTGTAAATGGAAACACTCCGTTCATCTTTTCACCACTGTAACATGTCCATTAGCATGTTTTCCCTTCTTCACACAGCATGTTCCCTTTGCTGTCTCTCCTCTACACACGCTTGCCTTTTCCTATTTCCATTATTACACACATATGACATGTGATGTAATAATCTGAGTATATATTTATTTAATTGTGTCTTTATTAGAACAATTGAGAATTGTTTAAATTGTTAGATTGAGTAAAAATTGATAGAGGCCATTACTGTGTCTCATTTCTTTATGTTTAATTGAATATTGTGGTCGTTTTATGTTTTTAGAAATCTCACCTTCAGTCTGAAAATCTGTATTTCGCTCATGCACCTGCATCTGCTGCAAGATTTTAAAGGACCATACCACCCATTTTGCATGTTTGAGTCTAATATATTCAATTTTCATCATGTTACTGACAGTCATTTCCCAAAGAATAAAACTGTATTTCAGCTTTCCTGATATTTTGCAAAACCTCTTAATCTTTCAAAATCAAATATTCAAGTGATACACCCACCTTAAAAATCCATGTTTCACCTGCTAATTGTTACGCAAAATTATGAAGTCATGGTCATTTAAATTTTTCCATAAACCAGGTCTTCTTTTGGGACTATATTCCCCGGTGGAGACATACATTCACTCTTTTTATTGCGCTTAAATGCTAGAATTACAAAACTTAAAAAAAAAAAAAACCTGAATACACATGTTGTTGGCAATGATGGATTACCTATTCCAAGAACGTGTCAAGTAGCAACAAGTTGGTTTTAATAGCGTACCAGAATGAACTGAAACCAATGGAGGTCTGGAAGGTAGGAAAAACATTTTTAATTCACCGTTCCAGTAGTATGCTTTGGGAAATGATTGTCAGTAGGTTACTGACGATGTATGAAAATTGAGTACACTAGTGTCTATATATTAGGCTTAAAAACATGCAAAATGGCCGGTATGGTCCTTTAACATCCGAGCATTCAAAGTGACACTGATTTGAATGTAATCTGTGTTTATTGTGTGCTGTCTTTGTTGGGTAAATTCAGGCACGGAAACATCTCCAGGCTTTTCTGCTCCTGAGCAATAATTATTTGCGAATGGATCATTTTTTTCACATTTGTATTGTTTTGTTATTTTGCAGATGGCTGGTGAATGCTTGTTGCTCTTTGTCAATTTTATTTTGTGGTTCAAGTTTCATTAATGGAATCTCTGCTTTTTTTTTTTTTTTTTTTTGCTTCTCATTACAAAATGAGCTCTTACGGGGATCGATGTCAAGCACATTGTACTCACTTACACATTTTGTTCACGCTTAGTCAAAGATACCGTCATCTAAAATTTGAATGTTAAAGGACCATACCATTGATTTCACAAGTTTAAGCCCATTAAATACAACCTGCATAAATGTTACATTACTGACAACCATTTTCCAAAGCATAAAACCATATCTTAGTTTTCCTGTTACTTTGCCGAATCCCCTAATCTTTCAAAATTAAATGTTCAGATACATTCACCTTAAAATTCAACGTTTTGCCTGCTAACACACAGGCCTGATTATAGAATGCACTGTGATATTAATTTCTGTGGTAAAAACAGATTTCTCCTGGGACTATATTCCCTGATGAAGTTATATATTTTCTTCCCTGTAACTCCGTGTTGGATCGGTTAAATTTAGTAACTTCGACAAAAAATTATAACAATGTGTATGGTTCACTGTGATGGATTACTTATCTCAAGCACGTTTCAAGTCTCTGCAGTGTGGAGGGTAGGAAAAACAATTCTAAAACCTACTGCTCCAGTATTATGTTTTGGAAACTGGCTGGCAGTAACGTAGCGCATTTTCAAGTTGTATTTATTGGGCTCAGAAATCACCAGTATGCTCCTTTAAATGATGGTATCTCTACATAAAGTCAAATTCAGTGTGATACTTTTTAAACACCCACCGCTGGCGTGTTTATGCGGACAACCTGAAGGTCACCTGGAGGAATTATAGCCTGACTCAAACCGTCTCTCTGCCACAGGGAGAAGTGGTGTCACATGACCCAGGAGGAGCGAGACGACAGCTCCAAAATCGATGAGAACATCGCCTTTGGCCAGCTGGGGTGAGGAAGCTGGCAAAGTGTGTTGCCAGGTTTTCTAAGTGTTTTGGCACGAGCCTGGAAAGACAAGAATTATTCTCAAAACACTGTGAAACACTTTGCATCTTTAGCTCATTTTCTCACCGCAGTGTGTGTAAAATGATCTTCAGCTGACCCATTGATTGATTGATTGATTGACTGACTCAGGCGTACTGATTAAAATGGATAACAAATCTTTTTGCTCCTTAAAAATGAATATGTAGGTAGATTTCAGGTCAGAAATTCAAAATGAATCTACTTTAAAGTGAACATTTAAGGGAAAACTCATGTTTCAACCACTATGTGTCTATATGATCCATGGATTGGCGTTGACTGATCTGTTATTATCCTTTCTGATGCTGTTAATGTGATGACGACACCACGCGTAAAATCATTTTGGAAAACCTAAAATGTTTTTTGTGTGTTTTTAATATTTCATCACTTTGCTTCTTTTGTCTGCTTTCAGGACGTTCACTCATAACATGCTGGCGTTTGGCCTCAGCAAGAAACTCTGCAATGACTTCCTGAAGAAGCAGGCCGTCATCGGGAACCTGAACGAAGGTACGGCAGGAAAAGCAGTAATTCACCCTCAAACACTTTATCTCCTGACAGCAGCCTTAGGATNGTACGGCAGGAAAAGCAGTAATTCACCCTCAAACACTTTATCTCCTGACAGCAGCCTTAGGATAGCAGAATGCAGAGCACAAACAAGATGGGATGTGCCGAGTTACGTTACCATTATTAACGTACCATTATTTTAATTACGCACTGGATCAGAAACTATATATGCCCATTTTTGCTTGATCAAAAGAAACTATCAAAACTCCTTCAGGGAAACAAAAAAAAGATGTAGATGTAGAAATGATTTTAGATTTCAGGAGCTCCATGGGTTTTACTGTAAGTTCTGTTTCTGGGAAATCGCAGAAATGCATATTTCCTGTCCCTCGCTGCTCTACAGTATGGAAGATTATAAGGGACACAATTAAAATAGAGTGAAATATAATACATCTTTTGTGAAATACATATTTTCATTTGTATGTCATTTCCATACACGCACCGTATTGAAAAACATATGGTAGAGTACAAACTGTTTTTTGTTTTTTTGTTTGAATGATTGAATTTTTTTTTTTCATTTTCACATGAATTTTTCATGCCACATAATCAAATCACACTACGGTGAAAAGAAAAGATCAGGGGTTTTTCATTTCACTGTTGTCCAGCAGGGGGCAGCATAGACATGCCAATACTAAATGCAAAGCCCTCTCATTTCTTTTTCTGAAGCAGCTGCATTATTAGTGCCACAAGGAAAAAGAAAACTCAGTCCAATCACAGCGTGGGGGCGGAGCTTAGGTGTGGTTTGCACTATACCATATATTTTTCACTTAATCACACAGTAAATGCATGTATGGAAATGAAACACAAATGAAAACATGTATTTTTCAAATGTGTATTATATTTCACTCTATTTTTTAATTTAATTGTGCCCCTTATAATGTTCCATATACTGGTAACTTGTGCATGGTGTGTAAATGTAGCATTAGAATTTACTATGCTAATGCTAACGCCCTGATGGGAGCGTCCAGCTTTCTGTGAACAAATCGCTTTTTGCTGCTGTTTACGATTTAGATTTCACTCTGAAATGTTTTGATTCATCCTTACTTTTGTAAAAAAGTGACCAGACACCAAACCTCAGGTACTTTTTTTTTTTTTTTTNCTTTTTTTTTTTTTTTTAACCTGTGCACCTTTGAAAGGATTCTCCCTGTGTTTTACCTCTCTGCAGAACAATACAAGCTGCTGAGCGACCACATAGAGAAAATGGCGGCAGAGTGAAGCGATCATCATCTCCATGTCACAGCGACCAAATCTCCTGTTTGACTGTTGCACAGGTGTGGTGCAATTTTCAGGAATGCGGCATAACGTAGCATAGTCAGCTGTGCCATAGCTGTAGCAAACCCTGTACATACACACACACACACACTCACACACACACACATAACTGTAGACGCTCCTGTATCAGCAATAATACATTGTAACGCTGGTGTATATTAATATGTGTTAATATGTGTAATGCCTCTGTCTGTGACCCGTTTCAGGAACGCTAAAAGCATAAGAACACCTGAAGCAGCCTCATTGTGGTGTTGCATGACTTTTTTAACCAAATCTATTAATTGCCAGTGTTAAACCATATGCAGATATAAAAGCCACTGTTAAAGGATCATACCGTCGATCATGCATATTTGAGCCCAATATGCAATCCGTATACTCGTTACGTTGCTGACAGCCATTTCCTGAAATATACTACTTTAGCTGGTAAATTTCAGAATAGTTTTTCCTAACTTCCAGACTGCTACTGGTTACAGTTAATTTCAGTACGCGATTAAAATCAGCTTGTAGAGACTTGAAACATACTTGAGATGTGTAATCCATCACAGCAACAAACACATCTATTAGGATTTTTTGTCGAAGTAACTTTGTTTAACTGATCCAGCATGGAGCTGCACGGAAGACAATGTATGTCTCCACCAGGAAATATAGTCCCAGGAAAAGACTGCATTTACAGAGAAATTCAAATAACTACATAAGTGTTAGAAGGTGAAACACTGGATTTTAAGGTGTGTCTCACCTGAATGTTTGATTTTGAAAGATTAGGGGATTTGAAAAAATAACAGGAAAACTAAAATACTGTTTTATATTTTGGAAATTGGTTGTCAGTAACGTAACATGTATGTGGATTGTATATGTTGGGCTCAAACATGTGCAATCGCCGGTATGGTCCTTTAACTCTTTGTAGGGGTTTAAGTAATTTTATTTTACACTGAATTTGCTTTTTATCTGCCGTCTAAAAATCTGCACTGTAACAGTTCATTTTGCTAGCCAGGATGACAAATGACTTTAGACTCCAAGGGATTAAAACACTGTACATATAAATGTAGATATATATATATATATATATATATACATATATAAATGTCTTTATTATGCTTTACATACAAATCAGCCGAGACCTGGGTCACCTTGTAAACAGCAATAACTCACTGTGTTTGGTTTAATGTGTTCAAAGCACCTGATTGATGACTTTCAGGTAATTTCAGGTGGTGTTGGGCAATTTTTATGAGTAATTTATTTTACTTGCCTTTTCTTTGTGGAACACCTTATTGTCCTGCTTTTGCAATCCCAGTTCATCTGGAATCAAAGGTGATGGGAACAAACCTAAAAACATCATGAGTACAGCTAAAAACCTGATAACCATATAACATTCTCACAGGCATTTTAAAATAACAAATAGTAGTCTTCCTTTGGTTTGTTTACCAGCTATTTCAGCCCCATTTTAACCTTGGCCACACTCTAAGATCTAGTATTATTTTTTTTAATATAGACATTATACACCCAGAGGAACATTAGACTTCTTATCTGTCCAAAGTGCCTTCCACGTGAGAAAAATCCTTCTGTTTATCTCCTGATGTTTCTCCAAATTGCCAACAGAAAACGCTAACGCAAAGCTTACCGATTCCCTGATAGCTACACAACCTCTGCAAGCAAATACAGTTCAGTATATTGGTGTCTGTGCTCATAGTAGTTATTTTTGTGAATATAGTATTAGCTGTAGAGATGGTAAATCAAGAGCCAGCAGCACGGCCTAGCATGTCATTTCCTGTCCTGTTGCACGTGTGTGTATTTGTATTAGCATGTGCAAGCAACATGGAGCAAATGGAAAATGAGTGATGGAACAGTGAGGTCTCCTAATTGTATTACTTTATTCCACCACTGGGGGGCAGCATTGTGTCTTCAAAGCAATTCACAGTAAGCGGTTGTTAAAACAAACAAAAAAAAAAAACATCCCATGCTGTATCAAGAGTGTATAAATATGTGCTAAATAAAATTATATGCGTATATATATCTACAATTAAATGCCAGGATGCTGCACTTTCTGGCAAGTTGCATTCCGTTTCGGATTGATGATCTGTTGATTTCTGAGTTGATTTTGAAAGTACTGTACATATTTTACTCCGCGTCTGTTTGAAGATGATCGTGTAATGTTTTTCGTGAATTGTTGGTGTTCAGTGTAAATGCGTAAATAAAGATGTAGTAGCGTAGTGATCTGTGAGGTAAATTGTCTAACTGTGTTTATGACCCTGAAGTGCTCTCGTATGTTCGCCTGCCCGTTGAAGTGCGTATAGTGCTGTGCAATATTCATTTCATGTCATTGTGAATTGTTCCAATCCAATCATCAAAGTCATATATAATGCCTTCTAGGTGGCTATGTTTATTTTTTACAGTGTGCTCATTTTCTCCAGTCTTGCATTGTGACCTTTTGCATTTAAAGGACCATACTGTCCATTTTGCATGTTTGAGCCTAATATATTAAATTTTCATACATGTAACGTTACTGACAATTATTTCCCAAAGCATACTACTGGAATGGTGAATTAAAAATGTTTTTCCTACCTTCCAGACCGCCACTGGTTTCAGTTCATTCTGGTACGCTATTAAAATCAACTTGTTGATAGTGGAAGCATCCTTGGGATAGGTCATCCATCATCGTGAACAAGATGTGTATTCAGGGTTTTTTTCAAAGTTATGTAATTTTAGCGTTTAAGTGCAATAAGCAGTGCAAAGTGAATGTATGTCTCCACCAGGGAATATAGTCCCAAAAGAAGACCCGCATTTATCGAAAAATTTAAACGACTGTGACTTCATAATTTTGCTTAAGTATTAGCAGGCAAAACATCTATTTTTAAGGTGGGTGTATCACTTGAATATTTGATTTTGGAAGATTAAGAGATTTTACAAAATATCNTTTTTAAGGTGGGTGTATCACTTGAATATTTGATTTTGGAAGATTAAGAGATTTTACAAAATATCAGGAAAGCTGAAATACAGGGAAATGATTGTCAGCAACCTTATGTGTATGAAAATTGAATATATTAGGAAACATGCAAAATGGACGGTATGGTCCTTTAAGCCTTTTTCTCAACCTTTAAAAGTTTGTGGAATAGCCAAATACCTGTGATGCCCTGTGATGGTTTTCTTTGTTTCTAGTTTTTCGTGACCTTTGACCTTAACATGTCTAATACTTTACACACACCTATGGCTTTTCTCTCTGTCTTGCAAAGATCTGTACATGTTTACCTGAATGGTTTACCTGAATGGTAATTTTGCCTATACTTGTTAGCTCTTTATGAGCTGTTTGCACTACATTCAGCCTCATCACGTTGACAGGCTGTCACCCTCCCCCAAATAATGCTGCTTTGATGCATTTTGTTATCGTGCATGGCCAGTGCACGCTCTGTAACTCTTGCATATCTGTTGTGAAATGTTGATGTGTTTTGTCAACTTGCCGACTTTATCCACCAAGAGAAAACTGTCATTAAAGGAGTGCATTGAGTTTTTGGGGTCCTGTCCTGTTTGTCAACTTATATACGCAGGTTGTATCTTTTGAGTTCAAACATGCAAAATCACCGGCGTGATCCTTTAAATATCTTGAGAGTAGATGCAATAAGGTACTTTTTGAACCCGTATAACACTTTGCTGGCATCTGAAAACTAATGATTAATGAAATGATTAATGTGTTTTGAGCTTCATATTTAATGCTAAACTGTTAGCATGACGCAGCAGAGTTATTGATCTACGCGTAACACAAAGTTTATTTTAGCGTAAAAATTATCACTATTGCAGAGATAAACTAACTAAATCTGCTCAAATAATTCATATTCTCTTTGATCTGTGTCCAGCATCTATGAATGTTACACTCTGCTTTACTCTCGCATACACATGTTGTCTTTAACTGTGTCAGATCAAATTGCTGTCTGTAATAAATGTTTTTGTTGTTTTTTGTTTTTTTTTGTATTTTTGTGATTTTTATTTATTTATTTATTTATTTATTTATTTATTTATTTATGCTCAGTCATTAGCTTGTCAGCAAACGTGCATATGCAGAGTCTGGTGAAAGAGCATGTTGTGCTAATACAATACAAATGAGGCCATTTTTATGGCAAAAAAAAAAAAGTGCTTATCCTGTAACTTTGTTCCCATCTTGCTGGAAAAAAAAATTTTCTAAAATGCATTTAAAAAACCCCCCACAAAACTATTAAAAGTACTACAACTACTAATAATACTATAATGCAAATACATTTTACTGATCTTTGGGAAATGTGGTTATTATAGCAGTATAAGCAATACCATTTAGTGTGGAAAAAAATATATAAAAACTGCATAGCCATGAATTTCTCTCTCTCTCTCTCTCTCTCTCTCTCTCTCTCTTTCTGTGTGTGTGTGTGTGTGTGTGTGTGTNCTCTCTCTCTCTCTCTCTCTCTCTCTCTCTCTCTCTCTCTTTCTGTGTGTGTGTGTGTGTGTGTGTGTGTGAGTGATGGCAGTGGGACAGGGTGGGGCTTTGTATATGTCTGTGTCAATAAGAGCAGGGTGTTGATTGGGACCCTCTGCATCTGTACAATGTTGGAGTGTTCCAGTGTGTGTGGGAGTGTGTGAGAGTGTGTGTGGGAGTGGACCGAGTTGCCAGCGGTCTGTCGTTTCCAGCTCTGTGTATAAATAAACAGCCGTCACGCTGGCTGAGTTCTGATTGGACGCCATGTAATGAGCTGTGAAAGGCCAGTTGGCAGTGTCACACCATGAACACACTCTTCAGTCTAATTAATGCCAGACCTCAACACACACACACACACACACACGACACAGCAGTGTAACATATTACCCTTTACTATCATTTTTTTACTCCATCTGAAGGTTTAACAAGATGAATGGAAACATACGATAGATAGATAGATAGATAGATAGATAGATAGATAGATAGATAGATAGATAGATAGATAGANGCTCGTAGGTGAGCGCCTGGTGGCCGGGCCTGCAATCATGGGGCCTAGTCAGGCTCAGCCCGAAAAGACAACATGGTGTCAGCTCCTTGTGGACCCACCACCCGCAAGGAGAGAATGAAGGGTCTGGTGCACTGCTGAATGGGCAGTGGACAAGGGCATAGGCTCATGAGGACTGGTTCTCGGACATGGAGTCTGACTCTAGGGACATGGAATGTCACCTCTCTGGTGGGGAAGGAGCCTGATTTGGTGAGGGAGGTTGAGAGATACCAACTAGATATAGTTGGGCTCACCTCCATGCACAGCATGGGCTTTGGAACCAAACTCCTGGAGAGGGGTTGGACTCTCTCTTTTTCTGGAGTTGAGTTGCTCAGGGTGAGAGGCACCAGGCAGGTCTGGGGATACTCACAAGTCCCAGGCTGAGCACTGAAATTTTGGAGTTTTCCCCGGTGAACTAGAGGGCTGCCTCAATGTGACTTTGCGTTGCAAAGAGGGCTCTGACTGTAGTTTGTGCTTATGCACCAAACTGCAGTTCAGAGTACCCAGACTTCTTGGAGGCTCTGGGTGGGATTCTGGATAGGGCCCCTCCCAGAGATCCATAGTTTTACTGGGAGACTTCAATGCTCACATTGGCAATGACAGGGATACCTGGAGGGGTGTGATTGGGAGGAACGGCCTCCCTGATCTGAACCCAAGCAGTGTGTTGTTGTTGGACTTCTGTGCAAGCCATGGACTGGCCATCACAAACACCTTGTTCGAGCACAAGGGTGTTCATAAGTGTACTTGGTACCAGNCATGGACTGGCCATCACAAACACCTTGTTCGAGCACAAGGGTGTTCATAAGTGTACTTGGTACCAGAACACCTAGGTCTGAGGTCAATGATCGATTTTATAATCGTATCATCAGACCTGTGACTGTGTGTCTTGAACACTCGGGTAAAGAGAGGGGCAAAGCTGTCAACTGATCACCACCTGGTGGTGAGTTGGGTCAGATGGCAGGGAGGCCACCGAACAGACCAGTAAGACCCAAATGAGTTGTGAGGGTCTGCTGGGAACATTTGGTGGAAGAACCTGTCCAGATGATCTTCAACTCCCACCTCTGAAAGAACTTCTCCTGCATTCCGAAGGAGGCTGGGGACATGGATTCTGAGTGGACCCTGTTCAAAGCCTCCATTGTTGAAGCAGCTGTTTTGAGCTGTGACCAGAAGGTTGTTCGTGCCTGTCATGGCAGCAACCCAAACCCGCTGGTGGACGCTAGCGGTGAGGGAAGCCATCAGGCTGAAGAAAGAGGCCTTTCGTGCCTGGTTGGCACAGGGGACTCTGGAATCAGCTGACAAGTACCACCAGGCCAGAAGGACTGCAGCATCAGTGGTTGTGGAAGCAAAAACTTGGGTGTGGGGGGAGTTCGGGGAGGCCATGGAAAATGACTTTCGATCAGCCTCAAAGCTGTTCTGGCAAACTGTCAGACGACTCAGGATGGGTGGGAGGTTCATAGCCCAAGCTGTTTACAGCAGGGATGGACAGCTACTCACCCAGACTGGGGATATTGTCCGGCGGTGGAAGGAGCACTTTGAGGAACTCCTTAACCAGGCTTCCATGCCCTCCACAGTGGAGGCAGAGATGGGGGACTCAGGTGGATCAGAGGCCATCTCTCTGGTGGAGGTCACTGAGATAGTTAAAAAGCTCCACAGTGGCAAATCACCAGGAGTGGACAAGATCCGACCTGAGATGCTGAAGTCTCTGGATGTTGTGGGGCTGTCATGGCTGACACGCCTGTGCAACATTGCATGGAGGTCTGGGTCAGTACCCTTGGAGTGGAGACCAGGGTGGTGGTCCCCTTTTTTAAAAAGGGGGACCAGATGTTGTGTTCCAACTATTGAGGGATCACACTTCTCAGCCTTCCCAGGAAAGCCTATGCAGGGGTGCTGGAAAGGAGACTTAGATCGATAGCTGAATCTCAGATCCAGGAGGAACAATGCGGGTTCCATCCTGGATCCTGGAACTGTGGACCAGATTTTCACCCTCGCAAGGATACTAGAGGGGGCTTGGGAATATGCCCAACCAGTCTACATGTGTTTTGTGGACCTGGAAAAGGCCTACGTCCGTGTCCCCTGAAGTGTCCTGTGGGGGGTGCTGCGGGAGTATGGGGTACCGACACACTGACACGGGCTATCCGGTCCCTGTACAACCAAAGCCAGAGCTGTGTCCGCATCCTCGGCACTAAATCAGACCGTTTCTGGTGGGTGTTGGACTCTGCCAGGGCTGCCCCTTGTCACCAATCCTGTTTGTGATTTTCATGGACAGGATTTCAAGGCACAGTCAGGGATTGGAGGGTGTCCAGTTTGGAGACCCCATCTCTGCTTTTTGCAGATGATGTGGTTCTGCTGGCTTCATCAGACAGTGACCTTCAATGCGCACTGAGCAGGTTTGAGGCCGAGTGTGAAGCGACTGGGATGAGAATTAGCACCTCTAAGTCTGAGACCATGGTGATCTGTAGAAAAAAGGTGGACTGTTCCCTCCAGGTTAGAGGGGACACACTACCCCAGACAGAGGAGTTTTACATATCTCAGGGTCTTGTTCATGAGTGAGGGTAGGATGGAACGTGAGATTGATAGGCGGATTGGTGCAGCATCCGAGGTCCTACGGACGCTGTACTGGACCGTCGTGGTGAAGAGGGAGCTGAGCCAGAAGGCGAGGCTCTCAATTTACAGATCAATCTACGTTCCTATCCTCACCTATGGTCATGAGCTCTGGGTAATGACCGAAAGGACAAGATCGCGGATACAAGCGGAAGAAATTAGGTTCCTCCATAGGGTGTCTGGGCTCACTCTCAGGGACAGGGTGAATTGCTTGGACATCCAGGAGGGACTCGGAGTAGAGCTACTGCTCCTCCACATTGAAAGGAGTCGGTTGAGGTGGTTTGGGCACCTAATAAGGATGCCCCCTGGTCGACTCCCTAGGGAGGTCTTCCAGGCACGTCCAACTGGGAAGAGGCCCCGGGGAAGACCCAGGACACGCTGGAGGGATTACATCTCCCGGCTGGCCTGGGAACGCCTTGGAGTCCCCCAGAAGGAGTTAGAGGGCCTGGCTGGGGACAGGGAAGTGTGGGCTGATCTGCTTAGTCTGCTGCCACCGCGACCTGGACCCGGATAAGTGGAGGATAATGGATGGAAAATATTAACAAAATGGGTCAAGTTTAGCATTAAAGGACCATACCAGCGATTTTGTATGTTTGCGCACAAACAAAAATGCAGCATGCATGTTTCATTACTGCCAACCATTTTCCAAAACGTAGTACTAATTTTATTACTTTTTTGTTTTGTTTTGTTTTGTTTTTTTTGTCAAAGTCTTGATTTTAGTGGATTCAACACGGAGCTACTCAGAAGAAAATGTAAGTCTCCACCAGGGAATATATTTGTAGGGGAAGATGGCGTTTACCAAGAAATTAAAATGACTGTGCCTTCCACAATCAGAACGTACGTGTTAGCAGACGAAATACTGAATATTAAGGTGGGTGTATCACCCTAAACATTTTGTTTTGAAACATTAGGAGATTTAGCAAAATAACGTAAAAACTAAAATACAGTTTTATGTTTTGGCAATAATGTAAGTAGTATTTATTGGGCTCAAACATGTAAAATCACCTGTATGGCCCTTTAAGCTCCTAATGCCCTTTTTTTAATGTTTTAGACAGCTAGACCCACACACGAGCTCACATTTTGCACCCACAACATTCTGCATACAAACACACAGTAATGACGATGCGTTCATGATCGCTAGGATTCGACACATTTAGCAAACATTTCAGATTTGCACGAGACCAGCTGTGCAGCATAAATCTTAACTGGCTTGGTTTAGCTTAAAAAGTGTCCGTGTGCGTGTGCGTGTGCATGTGCGTGTGTGTG
>VXCM01004619.1:0-41824 GCA_014773175.1 Lucifuga dentata | reverse complement strand
AACAGAAGTGAGGGAAGAAATTTATTAAAATTCATACTAAAAAATGAAAATGAGTATATGTGCGTGTGTGTGTGTGTGTCTCAGTACCTACCAGCTATCTTGAGGTGCGCATGGAAGTGTCTGTATGTAACCAGGGGCTCAGGCAGCTCTCCCAGGAAAGTCTTGAGCAGCGTGGCCACATCATTGGGGTGGAAGTCCCCAGACCCCAGGTCAACATCGGTCCCGCTGTGGAGCAGCTCCCTCAGGGCCTGCTGCCGGATGCTGTTCCCCGGCACCCGGAACAGGCCCTCCGCATGCAGATCTGAGAAAAATAAGGGGGCTATCAAGTAAAACCACAAAACACCTGTCCATTCTAAATGTATTTATTTATATTTAAGCACATACTTCTTCCGTGAACTTGTTTTACAATTAAAGCACATCATGTAAACCAATCCTCACATTTGCAATAACTTGAAAATGTAGCAAAGTTACCAGTTTACCCAGAGGCCAACCCCCTCTCTCTATGGCCAATTTTATCAAGTCCATTATTACCAAAATGTCCTTCATTATAAATTTATTTTGTCTTAGTAGGAGACATTTAAGATACTAATTTTAAGAGACTAGAAAGCAAAAGATGAGATGTGTGCCGAATTCTATTATGTTTACATATTTTTGCTAAACAACACTTAAACTAGTGTTAAGACAACACTTAAACTAGATCGGTCTCATAAAAAATAGATTCTGAGGTACATTTACTCTGTACAGTTCTCTTTGAGTGCATGTTTTCCAGATTCATTTAAGAATATGTTTGCCATAATCATATATAATGGAATTAAAATAGGAATATGTTTTATGAGATCACATAGATTGTAACTGCATCTGCATAACACAGGTGTACTATGTCCAAATCGAATCGAATTGTTTTATAGGACACTCTGACCTCCAGAACATGAAAGTAAATGATCAGCGACTGAGTGGAATTTATTGTGATGACTCACTCCTGCTGAGGTATTCAATGAGCTGGTAGATCTGTGCGATGCTGCTCTCTGTCAGTGGGCTTCCAAACACAACGCCCTTATCTGTCACATTGATAGAAGACATACATACAAGTGATTAAAAACCCAATTTACACACACACACTCATAGGGCAACAAATGTTTTTGACAGCGAGTCCCTCTACCTACCTAAATTTCTCCTTTCACTACCTAAACATGATTTTAGAACTAAACAAATCCCACAAACAACGTTCCAATGTCTCAGATGTGCAGCATTTTTAACTTAACTCAAATTCCATCCCTGATGACACACATTTATGTAGCAGCTTTGCAGATACGATGAGCTAATCCCTGGGATGCTGGGTTTGCTGTGTGGTCTATCCTCGCTTGGTGTGAGCTGTGCTTGTCAGAAGCTTTGGATCAGAGCCTGATGCCATAAATGTACAGAGCTGTGAAAAAGTCCTTCCTGATTTCTTCTGTTTTTACGTATTTGAAACGTGTAATTGTGTCAGATCATAAAACATCGTTTCATATAAGACAAAGACAGTCTGTTTAAACACAAAATAGAGTTTTTAAATGATCATTTCATTTACTGATCCAACACCTTTATCACCATGTGAAAAAGTAATAACCCCCTAAACTTAATAACTGTTTGGTCCACATTTAGCAGCAACAACAGCAACAAACTCTTCTGATAAGTGGAGATAACATCTTTCTCATCATGTGGAGGAATTCTGTTCCTCTTCTTTGCTGCTTCAATTCAGACACATTGGAGGTTTTCCAGCAAGAACAGTTGTTTAAGATCCTGCAGCATCTCAACAAGCTTCAAGTCAGGACTTGGACTAGAACTCCAAAACCATAATTTTCGTGTTTTTTTTTTTTTTTTTTTTTGAGCCATTCAAATGTGAACTTGATCTTGTGTTTTTGATCATCTTTCTGCAGAAGTTTCACATCAGAAGTGATGATGGAGTTTCTCCTTCAGGATTTTCTGGTAGAAATAGAATTTATGGTTCCATCAATTATGGCGAGTGGCTGAAGCAGCAAAGCAACCCCCTACCAACATGCTACCACCTCCATGTCTGACTGTTGCTATGACGATCGATCTTAACCCTCCACCATCATGCTACACCTCCATGTCTGACTGTTGTTATGACGATCTTATTGTATGACGTTGCGTTAGCTTGACACCAGATGGAATGAGTCCATGTCTTCCAGAAAATTCCACTTTCCACTCATCATCCACAGAACATGATCCCAGAAGGTCTGAGGGTCATCAGGTGTTTTTTTTGGTAAATGTGAGTCGAGTCTTTATGTTCCTCTTGGTTAGTCGTGGTTTTCACCTCACAGCTCTCCATGGATTCATTTTAGCCCCGCCTCTTTCTGATGGTGGCATCATGAACGCTGACTTTATCCGTGGTGAGCGGATAAAGTCAGCTCCTTAGATGTTCCTCTGGGCTCTTTGTGACTTCCTGGATGAGTAGTCGATGCTCTTGGAGAAGTTTTGGTCGTTGAGCCTCCTGGGAAGATTCATGGCTGTTCTGTGTTTTCTCCGTGTGGAGATAACGACTCTCTCTGTGGTTTGCTGGAGTCCCAGAGCCTCAGAAATGAGTTTGAACCTTTCAGACTGATAGATTTCACTTTCTTCTGGAGTTTCTTTAGATCTGGGCATCGTGTGGAGCTTGTTGAACCTTTTAGCTGCTTCATGTTGCTGAAAGCTTCTATTTAATGATGTTTAGATTCAGCAGGCTGCAGGAATCAGCCTGCTGTGTCCAGTCTACTTCAACCAGTTATCTATTAAATTATCTATTAAATCTGGTTACTTTTTGACTGAGTAACTAAGGATTCAGTTACTTTTTCACATGGTGTTGCAGAGCTTTTTTCCTTCAATAAATGAAATGATTATTTAAAAACTGTGTTTTGTGTTTCAGGCTGACTCAGTCTTATTATTAAAATTTTTTTTTAAGATCTGACAATTAAATGCGACGTTAAAATTTAAGAAATCAGAAAGGGGCAAATATTTTTTCACGGCATTAATAATGTAATATCATACAAAATAAAGAAATGTATCCACTGGGGCTCGCGCTCATAGCAATTTTTAAACGGCCTCATCCAGCTGACCTCTGACCTTTGCGCTTAAGGAAGTTGAAAGAACGAAAGAAGCCTCCTCCATTTCCTCCAGTGGGGGTCTTTGGGCCGTCCTCTCCCAGGAGTTGAGCAAACTCTGTCCCTGGAAGATCAATGAGGCGAGTGACATTGCTGAGAACCAGCTCCAGGAAAATGTCTGGGCTCTCGTGACGGAGTTTCTCCACGAAAAAGTCAGGGTTGAAGATGATGGGAGGGCGGTCAGCACGAGAGCTGCCTGTTGAGTTGTCATGATTGACCACCATGCTACACACCGTACCTCTGAGGGGGACAAAGGAAACAGATCATACATGCAGATTCCTGCTTCATGTAAAAGTTGACTAGAGACAATACTGACATTAATATTTAGAATAAATTGAGAATTTAACAAAAATACTGACAGTTTCACATGTATTAGTGTGAACACAAACATGTCAGAAACAACCGATTTTAGCATAGATACCTCAAATTTGATTATTAAAGAAGTCAGAACATTTTACAGTTGAACAATAAAGGTAATTATCACAGATGGTTAAAAATAATAAATAAGTAGTAAATCATTTGTAACATAAGAATTCACTAACTCACTGGCAATGTATTCATGTTATTATAATTACATTATATAATAATGACCATACATTAAAAACAAAAATTACCAGATTTAAACAAGCATAATGAAAGATAAAGGCTAAAAATATATATTTAATACCAAGATAAAACACAGATAATGACATATTTGTGGTAAGAAAAAATATTGGCTAACAACATCATCTTGCCAATATATTGGTGAGAAGAGAAGCAACAAGTGTTGTTGGATGAATCTATGTGTGTGCTTTAACTACTAATGGAGCTCAAAAGTCAGGACAGAAGACAACATATGTTTCTATACAGGTCTGGGGTACATACACTACTACACGCATGTGCATTCTAAAAGCAGCAGCAGCACAGTTCAAATATGAATATGCCTTACAGATAAGTACATAAATTATGTACAGGGTCAGCAATCTGGACAGTCTGTAATGTTTTTAATTCTATGCTGCATTTTAATGTTTTATTTCCAGATTTGGGTGTAGGGATTATTAAGAGGGGGGGGTGTGTTCGGTGGTGTCTGTGGGAGGCCAGAGATGACGAGTGGGAGTGAGACTGATAATGTACAGTCAACCACATCAAATTTTACAAACAACTCGCTGTTGTACATGTACTATGTGTTGGGAAATTATATCAATGTAGCAGTGATCTTTATAGTCTCCTTGGACTTGTGTGGCCATCAGATGAAAAGAGTGAGGAGGACATCTTGTAACTTTTTTCTTTATTACTTCTTTTTTTTAAACATTGTTTTCTATGCCACTTTCCTAATAATTAATGCATGTTGTTTTTACTATATCCTTGTACTGGTCAACCATTGGGAAAGCTCTGGCCTTTTATGTCTATGAATATGTATGTTGCATAATCAATTGCACATGGTTGACAAATAGAGTTGAATTTTGATTGCCCACCAAACCTGGGCAATCTGACCTGAGACAGATCAAGCTCAGAGAAGTCTGACATTTGTCTGTATATCCACATGTGAAATGTGGTGTGACATTGTTACTGTACAATAGTTTAAAGGACCATACCTGCTATTTTACTTGTTTGAGCCTATTATATTCAATTTTCATACATGTAACGTTACTGACAATCATTTCCCAGAAGATAAAATCGTATTTCAGCTTTCCTCATATTTTACAAAATCTTTCAATCTTTCAAAATCAAATATTCAAGTGATACACCCACCTTAAAAATCCATGTTTCTCCTGCTAATAGTTACACAGCCTTATGAAGTCACGGTCCTTTAAATTTTTCCATAAACACAGGTCTTCTTTTGGGACTATATTCCCCGGTGGAGGCATACATTCACTCCAAGCTTTTTATTGAGCTTAAACGCTAAAATTACATAACTTCTAAAAAAAAACCTGAATACACGTTAATAGCATACCAGAATGAACTGAAACCAATGGAGGACTGGAAGGTAGGAAAAACATTTTTAATTCACCGTTNCATACCAGAATGAACTGAAACCAATGGAGGACTGGAAGGTAGGAAAAACATTTTTAATTCACCGTTCAAGTAGTATGCTTTGGGAAATGATTGTTAGTAAAGTTATGTGTATGAAAATTGAATATATTAGGCTCAAGCATGCAAAATGGGTGATATGGTACTTTACCATGCAGCGTTTACCTGCAATTATCACCTGATTTTATATAGTTTGCTGTTCAAGAAGATGTGTACACATAGCTGCAGTTAATAAAGTACATTTCATGTCGTTTTAATTAGTACATTTATGTCAAGCATTTACTATTATTGGCTGGTTAGGTCTTCTGCAAGTCCTTCTGAATTGTGTCTGACAGGTGCTACACAAATACAGTACGTGTCATATTGTGTAGACACCAACCATACACTATTATTGGCATTATGTTAACAGAAAACTTTACGAGATAATCCGCAGGAAGGTGGTGTTTGTTGAAAGCTGCTGCATAAAATTACATAAACGTCTGTAGCAAACTGCATCATTAAGTGCTAATAAAACTCAGACTTAAACTACTAAGAGAAACAAAATAATAACAATACTATTATTTTCATTACAAAAAATTCCTGTTAGCTCACTTACCTCAAGTTATTATTTTTAATCAATGTACGACCACATATTTATAAAGAAAGTGAATTTTCCTTTTAGCAACCTGGCTAACGTTAGCTAGCTGCCGTCCTACAGCCTTGTCGCTCAGTCATATACCATAATGTTTACCAATAAATAATCTTATAAAATCAACTTGAAATGTTGGTTCAGCCAATATTTCTTCAGTGTGAAACACCTGAGTCGTATGTATCATCTTAACTGCGATCTTACCTTCTAGTTTGTGTGTTTTCATCGGTTTCTTTATTCGTAGGCATGTCAGGTTTGAATCCTCCGCTGTTGTTTTCCAGGCCCCACCCACCTCATCAACCATTGGTAGGATGTTACAGTTGGCTGTGACGTAGTTACGGATTTGCATGTGCGCCCCTGTGATTGGTCAATTTGAATTCACTGAAAATGAATGTGTTTTAGATCCAAGACCTCCTGGGGATAAATCTACATGTGCATCTGCATAAAGTTACAAAAAAATTCTAAAAATGAATTCTAAATTCTGTTCTCTTATTTCTACGTAATTGATTATAATTTGTCATTAGTATTAATGTCATAACTGTAGTATCTTTCAATAACACATGGTAACAACACTAGGCACAGTGACATCTGGTGGTTTGGAGAAATTATTGCAGCCATTCATACTACAGAAATAAAAAAAAAAATGGAACCAAAGCACACTGGTTCAAAACCTCAATAATTTCAGTTTCAATCCAATATGTGTGCAATAAAAGCGTATGAAAAGACTACATGTTGTTTGATCCACTTATATTCATCTGTGCTTACAGAAGTAATGAACACCTATATTGCTATGAATGTCAATGTGCTACAATAAAATAATGCTGATATGTACTGTCTAAATGCATATTATGAATTATTGATAGCACATATCCCCTTGCACTCTGCGTTCATGTGCTTCATCTTCATGTGTTTCATATAAAATGAATTTCACTTTACTTCATTATCCCGAATAGTGAAACTTCTTCTACAGCAGTTTGAATAGGTTAAAAGATACAACAACGCCAAACACTGACCATACAGTGAATACACGAATGCCTCTAAAACAAAATTTTTTTTTGATGAAGCAAGTGTCATGACACATTCAGATAAAAGATAACATACTTACTAAAATAGGGCCAATAAGGACCAGCTTGACAAAATCACTGCTGCTCGCTTGCTGTGATTAAGGATTTCCATCATGTCTATAGCACAAAGATGTCTCAACATACAGATTATGTGTTAATGTTGAAAGACAATTCTTACATGCAGAGCAAACACCAAATTCAAAAATAATGATAAATGATTCATTAAACCATTACCCCTTACAGATATATTAAAAGGCTATACTTTACTGGAGAAGCCTATATTAGTTATTAGTTATTAGTCTCAGCTCAAAATGTTCTCACCCTTTATATTTCCTCTTACCTGAAGTAAGTCACTAGTTTGTTCCTGCCAAGTCTGTAAGCCTTAGTCTGTTTATTTTATCATAAATGAATATAGTATTATATTTTTCTGTTTTTTTTCCCATATGTACAGTGTTATTTTTCATTTATTTTTACCACTTATCTTGTATTGTTGCTTGTCTTATTATTGTCACTTTCCTTTTTTTTTTTCTTTTTTTTTACTTATTTTTATCCTATCTTATATTTTATCCTCCGTAGAAGCGCTCTTATTATAACCAAAGTTTCTTTTTTTTTTACTGCTGAGCTGACCCGTTTCTCTCGTGGAATACATTTCATTGTACTGTTGACCTTGACCCTGTCTTAACCTTCATAGGACAAATAAAGCTGAATCTGATCTGATCTATTGCTGCCAGGGTTTCGATCTTGCTCTGCTTAGTTTCCTGCTAGCAGAGCCGTTTCTGAACATCTTGGGGCCCTGTGCAATATCTTACTCTGGGCCCCCCCCCCNTCTCTCTCTCTCTCTCTCTCTCTCTCTCTCTCTCTCTCTCTCTCTCTCTCTCTCTCTCATTATTCTTGTTGAATGCTATATTTTGAATACTTAAATACATCAAATTGAAATACAGTTGAATACATCCATTTTTAAATTAGGACATCATTATTAAACAAGGTAGATTATGCAAATTAGGTCAAAAAATGTGAGCAGAACCTGAGATCTGCTGGTAGTTACAGAAGTGCAGAGCTCCCACCTGACAAAAAAATAAATAAATAAAAAAAGCCCACTTTCTCATTATACAGAGAAAACCATCTCGTTTCTCCTTTTTAACGTGAAGGTATCTCATTCTAACAAGAAACATTTCCGTTATAACAAGATACGAAGTGATCTCGTTTTAAGGAGATACAGAATTATCTGGTTAAAACGACAAATGTTTCTCATTATAACATGATGTAGGTTGTAGCTAACGTCCACGTTATAAGGAGATGAGATGTAATGCTGCTGGGCCAAAGTGCCGCCTTCTTTTTCTCTACAGAACTATCCATCCATCCACTTTCTAAACCCATTTGTCCTGTTAAGGGTCACAGGGGGGCTGGAGCCTATCCCAGAGGTCATAAGGCGAGGGGCGGGGTACAGATCGCCAGTCTATCGCAGGGCTGACACAGAGACAGACTGTTGGTGCGTTCCAAGTTCTTATTTGATCAGTCCACGATCCTCGCGTGACCCGGAAACCAATCTGGTCCGCCATCTTTAAGGACATCCCAAAGTGCATATTTCTGTTCTGAGGATGGAGGAGGCTTCATCTGGGAGACATGAGACGCTCCTACAGGAAGCCTGTTACCTAATAGACACGCCCCTTTACTGGAAGTCTGTTTCTGATTGGACAGATCTACTACAGCTGATCCCATACAGCGACACGCATCTTAATATAACCGCACAGTTTCATCAAACATGTGAACAGAAAAATAACAGCAACATCTCAGGTGTAAGATGATTCTGATTATTGATGTTTAATTTTGTCTGACTGATCATCTGATTAAAATGACTGGATGTGTGTTTAATGCAGCTCTGAATGATAAAGAATCATAAAACAATAAAACGCTCCTATATCGTCAGATTATATCATCAGATTGTTCTGGATGTTTGTCAAACTGTCCATGTTAATTGTTACAGTAATAATCCGAATATTTCATTATTTTATCATCTTGTAGAAACTAAAACACAGCAGCTCCAAGCTGATCAGCTGTGTGACAAGTCACGTCGCTTCAGATGATGCTTGAGGAGCGAGGATGTTTCATTTCTCTTAAATCGTCCTTCCTCAGCTCCTCTGTCCTCACTTCCTTTCCTCGCATCTTTTCCTCACGTCTTCAGTGGGCGGGGCTAAGATGTGAGGAAAAGACGCAAGTGAGGGAAATGTGCAAAACGAAATAAGAACTTGGAACGCAGCAAAACTCATTCACATCCTCACTCACACCTATGGGCAATTTAGAGTTTCCAGTTCACCTGACCTGCATGTCTTTGGAGGTGGGAGGAAGCCGGAACACCTGGAGGGAACCATTTGTGGAGGTTTTGTTTCTCATTGGCTTGACCTGAGGGCTGTACCACGAAGCAAGATTAGTGGGCTAGTGAGGTATGTTGAGCCTAAAGCCAGGGTTTTCAGTACCATGAAGGGGGCTCTCTTTTAATCTGGCTGGATCACCATGGCAACTCATGCTGCAGACATAACCTGGTTGGACCAGGTTTTGTTCAGAGTTTCGGCTTGAAATTGACTAAAATGCGTCACCCTTTGCAAACTTGTCGAGCTGTGCTTTAGCAACAGAGCCGTGACAAAGTAACGCAAACTGTATGCATAACAATCACTAGTTTTTGACCAAATCAAAGTGAAATTAATTTTATACATATATGTATGTATGTATATAAACGCAACGCGATGCATACAGTTTGCGCTACTTTCACGGCTCCATTCGGTAGCATTCCTAACGCACGGCTCAACAAGTTATATATGTGTGTGTGTATACACACACACACCGTAAACATATTACCAGTATGTACCCAGCCATTTGCACACACTCGCTATAAAAGAAGCCTTCCTTAAAATCGCAGGTAACATACATTAATAGTTCACTATATTATGAATCAGTATGATGTTTACATTAATNTAAAATCGCAGGTAACATACATTAATAGTTCACTATATTATGAATCAGTATGATGTTTACATTAATATACTACATCATGTAGTATATTAATGTATTATCAATTTACATTAATAGCATACAGCTAATAGAATGCTGATTAAAAATGGATTAGTCGACAAACTAATAAAATTAATTTCACTTTGATTTGGTCAAAAACTAGTGATTGTTATGTATCCTACAGTGTCAGACCTAAATGCAGTTCTTAGTATAATATTTAAATCTGCTGCATCAGGTTTAAAGTATCAGAGCTGTAGAATGTGCAGCATCACGTTAGGAATAAACGGTGCATTGAGATGCCTTGAGTGGTAAATTACATAAAACTTACACATAAACTATCAGTAACTTTCTGCAGCATTCCTCCCTAGCTTTATTTGCAGCAACGTGTTGCTTTTAGCAGTTATGATGTGTTTGAAGTCTTCATAACGCTGTATGATAACTTTGCTCCTCCTGACTGAAATAAACAGCTCTGATTGGTCCATTTTGTCCGGTAGTAGNTATGATAACTTTGCTCCTCCTGACTGAAATAAACAGCTCTGATTGGTCCATTTTGTCCGGTAGTAGAAGTATATGAGGCCGACACGCCTCCTTTATGTGAACGTGCACAGAGTTTGATGAGGAAAGCCTGGGTTGACAAAGACGGTTGATAACCATCGTCGTGGTACCCGTTATCTCTGACTGGAGTTTTAGGCTTTGTGGAGCAGCTAAAGCAAAGAAACCCTGGATCTGATGAATGTGCTTCATGGTACAGACCTCTTGTTTCATGACTAGCTCTCAGCCGTGGCAAATGACACACTGATCTAAACTCAACTATACTTTAATACAACCAAAGTATTTACAAAAGCAACAAACACAACACAAAATAAGGCAAACTAAACAAAGAGCCACAGCGTGGAGAGTCTCGATCAGAGTGAGGAGACGTGGTCATTTTAGCTGATTGTAACCGGTCCCTGCCCACTCCTGACCAAGGATTGGAATTGACAGGGCAGCAGTTCTGATAGGTTGTAACACTCTTCCCCTTAATCAGATCAAATCAACTTTATTGTCCGCCTTTGTAACTCAAGGGTGGAAATTTGTCTTTGGCTTGCATCATAAGTTAAGAAACAATGCCTTTGGACAATATGGAAAATAAATAGAAAGTAAATAGACACTAATTGTATATAAGTACCTTTAAAAACAGTCACATCACAGATAAAAACTGCTAAGTGCTGGGAGAAGCCTGATTTGATCTGAGTATTGGTTGCTGATTACTGATTTAACTGTTTTATGACAAATGGGGTGAATGATTTTTTATAGATGTTTTTCTTTGCACAGCGAACTCTGACCTCCTTCCTGANCAAATGGGGTGAATGATTTTTTATAGATGTTTTTCTTTGCACAGCGAACTCTGACCTCCTTCCTGAAGGCAGGAGCTGAAAGTAGTTATTCAGAAGATGGGACGAGTCCTCTAAGATTTTAAGACGAGGGCACCACAGGAAACCTCAGTAAAAGAATGAGAGGGTTACATACATAACATGAAACAACTACATGTTCACATTTTTTCTCAGATCCTACCCCAGACACTTGGTTTGAGCTTACATCTAAAATTCTGGGGAAAAACAATAAATGAGACATCAAACTTTATAAATGTAATGCTCAAAGAAAAACTTAAGATAAATTTATGAAACCATTTTCAACAATTTTTTCAACAATTATTTTTTAAACATATTTTCAACAATATATAAAACAATTTTTCATGAAAGCAAAGAATGTGTGTGTGTGTGTGTGTGTGTGTGGNGGTTCAAAGCTCAGAGTTCACAGGTATGCACTGAGTTGACAGTGATTTTTGTTTTGTTTAATGTGTGGCCCTTTGACTGTGAAAATGAAATGTTATTGGGCCCCGATCAGTTACCCATTCCTGGGGCCTCATTTATAAAACCGTGCGTGAAATCCATACTAACAGTTTACGTACGCTGGAAACAGGGAAATGTACCGTGGCCCTGAACTGCAGCACCCTTGAACAATATCAAAAACACTTTAACAATTTCCAAAACACTTTAACAATTTGCAAAACAATTTAACAATATCAAAAACACTTTAACAATTTGCAAAACACTTTAACAATTTGCAAAACAATTTAACAATATCAAAAACAATTTAACGATTTTTGTTAATAAATGTTACTTTGTTTTAGCCTAAACTGTTGTGGCCCAAGAGCCTGGCCTTAACAAGAAAAAGATCAGCTGCAGAAAGAACACTGTCACAAATTGAATAGTTTTGGTGTGTCTTTATAATGCGTTAATTTTATGTTTGAGTGGTTATTGTATTTAGTGTTTATGTATTTTTTAGTTTTGCAGGTTTTGATTTGTGTTTACTCCTTGCACGTGTCTATACAGACAATTAAAGCTGCCTTGGTTCTACTACAAGACTGATTACACGCTGCACGGAGGGCGGAGGAGAGGCGGTGGTAGAGGCGGTCTGGGACAGCAGGGCAGAGAGAACGAGTGTGAGCCAGTGAGCGAGGCGCGCCTACGGAGGCTAGCGGGCCGAACAGGGGATGGACCTTGCCTACCTGACAGGGAGGTGGGCAACCAGTGTGTGTGTGTGTGTGTGTGGACGCGGACGCAGCGCTGTCGGTTGCTCTCGGTTATCTCTCGGCTGCTCTCGTTAATCTCTCGGTTCGTCTCGGTCTTCTCCGTGCCTCGTAGGTATTCCGTGGCTGTTCTTGGAGCGCGCTCCCGGTCTAGCGGCGGCGGCAGCGGCGGCGGCGCGCGTGAGCTGCACGGACGGGCCCTCTGCAGAGCTCCGGACGCTTGTTGACGGACCCACGCGTGAAGTCGGCCCGTGTGATGATGTTCCGGTAGAAACGTTAGCGGAGCCGCTGAACACCATGAAGCTGCTGTTTGTGTTGACGCTGCTGTGGCGCGACGCGCTGTGCGGATCACCGAGCGTCCAGATCGGTAAGTCTCATTTTATTACCGCATCCCCTTCACCTGCTCTCCTTCTTCCATTCATCTGTCTCTCTGCACTCATCCTCCTCTCTCTCTCTCTCTCTCTCTCTCCTTCCATTCATCCGCCTCTGTACTCATCCTGCTCCTCTCTCTCCTCTTTCTCTCCTCTTCATCCTGTCTTCCTCCGGTAAAGTGGGCCGCTGTCTCAGCCTCCCTCCCCCCCCAAGCTGCAGCTTTTCTATTTCTGTGCAAGTACAGAATCCGTTATGCATCTGTGTGTGTGTGTGTGTGTGTGTGTGTGTGTTTGTATATATGTGTTTGTGTGTGTGTGTGTTTGTGTGTATGTATGTGTTTTTTGTGTGTTTGTGTGTGTGTATATGTATGTTTTTTGTGTGTATGTGTGTTTGTGTGTATGTATGTGTTTATGTGTGTGTGTGTGTTTGTGTGTATGTATGTGTATTTTGTATGTATGTGTTTTTGTGCGTGTTTGTGTATGTATGTATGTGGTTTTTTGTGTATGTGTGTTTGTGTGCGTGCCTGTGTATGTGTGTGTGTGTTTGTCTAACACTCAAACACAAGAAACAGAGACAGAAAGAGAGAGATATCATTTCTGTGTTCTTTAGTTCTACAGTGAAAACAGTCATATTGATTATTGATTATTATTTTATTCTTGGTGATGATTTGGTCAGAATGTGAGTTGTAAATTCTCTGATCGTGACAGCAGCAACGGTTTCATATATAATAATGAAGTTTAACACACCTGAAGTAACGCTGTCACCCTGAGTTTACCTGTACCTGTCACCTGACTCACCTGGCTTGCTGTCAGCAGCCGTGTGAATTGCGTTTGTAGCCTGTGTATGGTTTAGCTGGCATGTTTTTATCGGTGATCGTTTGGATTGGTCTGCCGTTAAGCCTTCCCGTCCTTCACTCTGAGCTCGTTAGGTGAGCGTGTTTTCACCGTTATCACCTGTCTGAGCTTTGTGACACCTCCACATGCGTTTCCTCACCAGGAGCCTCACTTATAAAAGCGCGTGGACTCCATGCTAAAAGTTTACCTGGCTAAGTTCAAAACAGGAAAATGGTGTACATATTCAGATTCATGAAACTGTGCGTACACACGGCTCCATGCAGTTTACCCTTCATAAATCACAATCAAATTAAAAATGTGCACACATTAAAAAAGGCTCATATCCTGCCAGTACCCACAATTTACCTTAAAGGACCATACCATCCATTTTGCATGTTTGAGCCTAATATATTAAATTTTCATACATGTTACATTACTAACCATCGTTTCTCAAAGCATACTACTGGAACAGTGAATTAAAAATGTTTTTTTACTTTCCAGAACGCCACTGGTTTCAGTTCATTCTGCTATTAAAATCAACTTGCTGATACTTGAAACGTTCTTGGGATAGGTAATCCATCATCACCAACAAGGCGTGTATTCAGGTTTTTTAGAAGTTATGTAATTTTAGCGTTTAAGCTCAATAAAAAGCGTGGAGTGAATGTATGCCTCCACCGGGGAATATAGTCCCAAAAGAAGACCTGCGTTTATGGAAAAATTTAAAGGACCGTGACTTCATAAGGCTGTGTAACTATTAGCAGGAGAAACATGGATTTTTAAGGTGGGTGTATCACTTGAATATTTGATTTAGAAAGATTAAGAGATTTTGCAAAATATCAGGAAAGCTGAAATACGGTTTTATCCTTTGGGAAATGATTGTCAGTAACGTAACATGTATGAAAATTGAATATATTACACTCATACATGCAAAGTGGTGGTATGGTCCTTTAAAAATGTGCACATGTTAAAAAAGGCTCATGTCTCGCCACTACACTCCCACAATTTACCTTATAAATGGCCAAAGCAAATTATATGTGAATACTGATAGAAATGACTTTTCACATCATTTCTCTGTAGAGAGAGTGGAGAGTTCTGATTGGTAGATCAAGAAAAATGTCATATGAGGCAGAAATGGAAGTATTATGGAGGAGGTGAAATCGGGAAAAGGTTTGGTTTCAAAAAAAATATTTGATTTGTCTCAGCAGTTTTATCAATAACAATCACAACATTCTGCCTCAGTTCAACACACAGTAAATCATTTAGTTTATAAGACTAAAGGTGGCTGTGAAAAGGTGCAGTGCAGGTAAAATATGGGACAGTGACGTGCAGATGAATCTGGAAATCCTTTGAGAGTTTCGGAAACGCGGTCACATTTCAGCAGCCCTGTGCTAACGGCGAGCTAACGAGCTAACAAGATCTAATGACAAATCAGGTTTGATCCACTCAGATTCCACACGGAGCTCCTCCGCTCTAATAATACACAAAAATAAACAGGACAATCCGTTGGCTATGATCAATGAAAAATTGGAGATCTGTCAACATCAGAATATTATATCACTATATTATATAATATATCCCTAAAATTTCAGGGTATAGAGGCTGTACTTCCATTAAAGAGGGGAGGTGACAGAGGGAAGCCTTTTGGATTCATATATTACAGACTGAAAATCCAAAAGATTTGAATGAAGAGTTGTCATTTTCATGTTTTTATGACTTGTATAGGAGTACTGCCATTTTTCAATTTGGGCATAATATTTAGCAAATTATGAGATATACATGCCTAATATAATGTTGGCCTTCTGTTAAATTATATATATCTTTCTGTATTTCCTATGCATTATATTATGCTAATTTATGTAATTTTGTGGTCCCAGATTTACAATGTCTTAAAAAAAACTGCTTGTTGAGGCTGATTGATGCTGTGTTTCACTGTGGTGTCAGGGCTATTTAAGCTCCACCCACTATGGCCCAGATTCATTAAAAAAAAAAAAATGCAAATAAGAAGTGTAACGTGATAATTGAAGCTCATTCATAAAACTTCTCCTAGATAAGCAGCGCACCGCTGTCACATAAAGGCAGCGTTGCTGTGAGGTGTGACAGGTAAAAGCTGATGAAGATGAGCGTGTTAATGACATGTGAGGTAAATACAGTTTGAAACGTCGCCCAGATTTCATACCGGACTGAAGCAGGTCTTAATTTTAGCATGTGGGCTTGTTTTATGAATAGCTACCACCACATGTAAATAAGGAAATATCACAGTAACACCTCTTTAAGGCTNTGTTTTATGAATAGCTACCACCACATGTAAATAAGGAAATATCACAGTAACACCTCTTTAAGGCTAATGCAAAAATATGTCGCTAACAGGCTTTTATGAATGAGCAAACATGGTTGCACCATGATGTTTGCATATATTGATGCACTACAATTTATGAATCTGGGCCTTTGTGTTTTGTTATGTTGAGGATGGCTTAGAGCTAAATGTGTTCGTGATTTGCCTGCCTGAGTTTTGTAATAAAAAGTTATGAGCAGTAAGCAAACAAAAGAGCTTAACAACAAGGGAATATTCTTTTTCTCCACTACGTCAACCATTCTCACAAATTAATTTTTTTCTCTCCAGTCAGCCAATAATTCAAAATACAATCGATCGTGTGCCTGTATCACTCACCTGACAGATGGAAACCACTTTTAAACCGTCCTGCTCGTGGAGCTTCAACACCTCATGAAAAAAGCCTGAATTCAACAGACATTTAGAGAAGACTCATTCCTTTCTGGAAAGAAACGACTCTCCACTTACATCTCCACTGCTATCCTGAGAAACAGGCAATTAGAGGGAAAATTATATCACAGTCTTCTTATAAGAAAAAACAAGAAATTGAAAATAATCATGAGCAAAAAAATCAAACAGTTAACACATGCACAATGAACCCAAATGTACAAACATGGAATGAATTTTGAAATCTAAAACTCCAACTTGACAAAATTTTATTAAAAAAAAATGAATTTTTCATCCAACAATTTACATATAACAATTTTGAACACACAACCACCACAGGAAATTAGCCACACTTTCCATACCTTTTACAATAATTTATATTCCTCTGAAAATAAATCCAATTCAGTCATTCCTCCATAATCTAAAGCTTCCCAAATTATCAAAAGGACACACAGACAGTGGCCTTTGGTGCATTATATAATGCATTATATACACACCAAAGGCCATTTTAGACGCACCATTAACTATCAATGAATGACACAAGGCTTTAACCAAATGCCCAACAATGAGCAGCAGTCCAGATGGATTACTGGCTCCATTATTCTTCAGGACAGTTACACAGAATAAAACCAAAGGTCAGATTTCCCCCTCATATGAATACAGCTGCAATTAAGCTTCTACTAAAACTGAAGACTCTGCTCTTCCTTCTAGATACCACCCCCAATCATTAATCAACACTGATATTAAAATTATTTCCAAGATTAGAGATCATAATCCCATCAACAATTCATGGTCTGAACCATATTATCAAAGGTATTCATACTACACAATCACAAAATCAATTCATATGCTGATGATATATTACTTTATCTCCAGAAGCCCTCAAAATCATTACAGGAAGTTTTCAGTCTTATAACCTTCTCCCAGCTGTTAGATTACTGCATTATCTGGACAAAATTAAAGATAGAATTCTGTACCCCAAGACCCACACTGTTCTTTTCCCACAGTCAGCATCAAATATCTGTTGTAAATGTTTCTCCAGGGTGTCAGAATTGCTTCACCCAAACCTCATGCCACTTCTGGACAAAATCAGTAATGACCTAAAATGCTGGAACAAATGTTGGCTTATACAGGAGATCAGGTACTTATACTCGAGTATATACGGTTGTTAGATTTATTTTATGTATTTTTGTCATTTTCTGTCCAATAAATTGTAAAACAAACTGTGCATTGATGATTTTTTTTTTTTCTTTTAAATCTGGAGGTGGCCTCAAACTTTTGGCTTGTGGTGGTGGTGGTGGGAGGGGGGTGCAAATACGGCACGATATATATATATACATATACATATATTGATTTTCTTATGNGGGAGGGGGGTGCAAATACGGCACGATATATATATATACATATACATATATTGATTTTCTTATGCAGGCAGTGGTACACTGTGATCTAGGAGGTGCAGTTTCTGAAGAAACTGCGGAGTGATTGCACACTGAACCTGCCGCTTGAAGCGATTGCTTGAAACTGATTGCATCTTTCTTGAAACTGATTGAAAGTTGCTTGAAAAGATGAAGAATTTTGAATCGTAGTAAAATAGTATAACAAGTGATAAGTGAGCTGAAATAGATGTGAACCCATTTTGAACATTCTGTATTCAGTTTAATGGGGAAATTTAAAGTTTAAGTTGAAAAAATATGCTGAAATGAAGTTGAATATTTTGAAAAGTATGAAAGATATGAATATTCTGTTGACAACCCTTAAATTACACGTCAAGATAAAGACTATAAAGTTGGTTTGATTTATATATATATATATATATGTAAGCATGTGGAAGTAGTTTTCAAATATTGGAAAATTTGCAGAATTTGAAAACCACTGAAACTGCCCTTTAGTTTTATCTGAAAGTTTGAAAGTTAGAAAAAATTGGAATCTGTTGGAAATAGTTGGAGGTTGGATGAATATTTGAAAAGTGGAGTGAGAGTTCTAAGTGAAAGTATGAAAGAGTGGAAAGAGCCGAAAGATTGGAAATTTTGAAAAAGTGAAGAAAGAAAGAAAAAAATCATAATCCATCAATAAAACAAAAGGCAATAATTTTAAAAAAAGGTATGACTAAAGCAAATAGAAAATATATCCACATATCAATCTATACACACCCACACACACAAGCACCAACACACCCATCCACACACATGCACCCTGCAAACACCACCAAACGCCTGTTCGTGTCAGAGTTGGAATTATGGGTAGTACCTGAGAGCAAGAAAAGCAACAATACACAAGTATACAGTATGCATAAGCAGACAAGTATATACATCCATGCACACACATACACACATACAAATAAAATACATAAAACAAAACGAACACAGCAAAAAAAAAAAAAAAAAANCCCCCCCCAAAAAAAAGGGAAAAAAAAGAAAAACAAGAAAAAAACCTACAGTACTTAAAGGCACCTGGCTGAGTTCCATCCAAACTAATGTTCTAAAACACACAATTAAACCTACCCTACTTAGAACAGAGCTTCTAAACTTCAGCATCCCAACAGGAGTAGAAATGGCTCCACAAATAAAAACTTAACAGCAATCATCTCATTTCTTCATGATAAAAGAGAAGCATTATCTAAGGAACAAAAAAAAAAAAAAAAAANAAAAAAAAAAAAAAAAAAGAACAGAGATGGAGAGAACGTGCAAGTCTATATTCCAAACAGCTTCCTTGTAGGAAGAAGCATACGATAATGCCTCAGCTGATGAAAAGTTTCTTTTATTCCCTTTTGTCGTTTTAGAAAGCTTAGCGGGGTAGTGAAGCACAGGTCTGAGGTCTAGTTCATATAGCTTAGACATAGCTTCTCCATATTGAAAGCGTTGTTCAATGACCTCCGGACTGTAATCTTCAAAAATCAGAATCGCCAAACCCCAGTATTTCAGGTCACTTCTATGTCTCCGGGCCTCTCAAACCACAAGTTAGCTTAGCTTGGTGGTGATGGAAACATGTTATCACCAGTCTGGGCTTCTTTCGTTGTTAGAGCTTAGAGGTCAAAACTCTGTGGGCATGGTCTATTTGTGGAGCAGACTGCAAGACCTGCTCACCCAAAACTTCCAGCAGTAGTTCAGAAAAAAGTTTCATAGCATGAGGCCCTCAATGGATTCAGGCAATCCCAGAAGTCAAATGTTATTCCTGCGACTATGGCACTTCAAGTCCATATTTTTAGCTTGCAGTTTAGCACAGGCTTCAGTTAGCTTATTGCATAGTACTCCAGTGTTTGGGTCCATTGCTCCATTAAGTCCAAATTGGTTTCAAGATCAAGCGCTGGTTATGCTCTGTCACTCTGAATACCAGAAAAAGCTGCCTTGAAATAATCAGATATCACTCTCCTATGATCCTCGAGCAGGCTAGAGAGCATCGTCATACTGATGCTAACGTTAGCATCAGAGTCATCCCTCTTGGCGTCTTCTTTGTATGTGCAGCTGTTTTAGCCGATCTTGTAGACGTTGTGCAGCTATTTTTGTCAACCGAAAGACTAGTTAAATTTAATGAGTCTTTGCTTGTAAAAAGAGTGGAGCAAAAAAAAAAGAAAATACGAAAAAAGAAACTTTTTGGGAGTACAGGAGTTCAGCATCTACGTATCCCCTGCTGCCCATACTGAAAGTCTCCATACATTTATATTTATAAAGGCACAGTGATCATTAAGTTATGACTGCAACTGTTATGTCTCACTTGTTTTAATAAAGGTTATTTTAAAAAATAAAACAAAACTCTCTCTCTCTCTCTCTCTCTCAGGTGGTTTGTTTCCTCGGGGAGCGGATCAGGAATACAGTGCGTTCAGAGTTGCCATGGTTCAGTTTGGGATGACAGACTTCAGACTGACTCCTCACATAGACAATCTGGAGGTTGCCAACAGCTTCGCCGTCACCAACTGTTGTAAGTATCATCCATCCATTCATTCATCCATCCATCCATCCATCCTTCCATGCACCCGTCCTGTGCAAATAGAGTTTAAGACATACAACCACAGATCTGATCAAATAACCATGAGGTCCATCGTTGATCTTTATGAGCAGCTTCTGCTCAAACATGGAGTTTGTTTGAATGAGGCGTGACGAGTAAGAAGCAGTCGAACCGTAACTGCCCGAGTTCAGATCCAGCAGGGTTCATATTTTTACCTCTAAAGGTAAAATCAGGACTCCACTGTCCAGTGAGCACAGGTTTGAGGATCAAATGTCCATGTATGGATGTCAAACTGTACAAATGTTCACCAAATGGGGCGGGGTGGCTCTTCCTGTCTGCTGTTTACATGCTGCTATGACATCAGTCCTCTGGTATTTCCACAAAACACCCAGTCTTGATGGTGACACGGACATGGTTGAGTGGGCGGAGCTGTCTCAGCAATGGGCGTGTCCACATCATGGCTACTTTTTACAACGGTAGTTAGAACTGAAGAAGTCTTTTAGTGGAACAGCAAAATGTTTTCGTCCAGTGTTCAGACATTTAATTTGGTCTGTTTCATATATATATATCTATATATATACATATATGTATATATGTATATATATATATAGATATATATATGTATATATGTATATATATATATAGATATATATAGATATATATATAGATAGATATATATTGCTCAGAACAAAATATTTACCCAGTAACCACCTGTACAATTTCTAGATCACATATATTTGTTCTGAAATTAATCAAAAATGCTTTTTTTTTTTTTTTAAATTTTAAGCTACCATAAATGACCTCCTTTCAACTTTTTATAAATTTTTCACCTTTATATTTAAGCTCAATAAAAGAAAATAACACTTTAAAACTTAAAAATACCCCTGACAGTTTAAAAAGGTAACTTTTTATTAGAAAAACACTTTTAACAGAAAAGGATAAAGCAGTTATTTTTCTTTTTCAAACAAAGGCCATCTGACAGTCCTTTGACGGTGGAGACACATATCTGACAGTAAATTACTGAACTTGTATGAAACAGGAAAATTAACAACTTTAAATATTCAAAACTCATTAAGGTTTTTGCCAAAATCATGAATTCTTATAATATAATTGAAAAAAAAAAAAAAANTTGAAAAAAAAAAAAAAATGACAAGGTCAGGCTGTGTCAACACCATCAGAAGTTCTGACGGAGTTGACAAAATTCCACATTGCTACAGATAATTTGTATTATAAACGTGGCCATTTTTATTTTTTCAATTGCTACCTCTATAATCTCCATAAAATCCATAACGTTGATTCTTAATTTCAAACTAATCTTACCCGTTAAAAAAAAAAAGTATGGTGGTGACCACAGTCGTATCAATATTATATGTATTAAATATTAAAAAATTGAAAACTTACCTCAGCTAGACTACACTAGTTCCAAGGGAAACAATCAGGAAGTGTTACAGGATCCTCAGAGTTTCAGCTAACCACAAAACCAAACTGCTAAACACTAACAAAATTCCACAAAATTCCCTGATTTTATGACATTTTTGGAATATCTAACAGAGTTGACAAAAACTATGGGACACAATTTCAAAAGACTAAAAATCTGAGCAAAAGTTTTTTAAAAAATATTCAAATTTTAATTTTATGATTTAATGTAGACTAATATAAATAATAATATAAAATATATATATACTAATATTTGCTAATATTATAATATACTAATACTAATATATACTAATATATAATTTTAATTAATTAATTTATTTATTTATTTTATTTTATGTTGTGTGTGTGATCTATCCCTTGCTGCTGTAACACAGAAGTTTCCCCTTGGGGATTAATAAAGTACCTACCTACCTACCTAATATATACTAATATAAAAATATATAGTTTTAAATCACTTTCAGTTCTTCGTTGTGCTGAATGAATTTATGAATCTTGTTTCAGGACATGGGATTTTTTAGGTCCAGTGTAGATATTTAATCAAATCAAAGAAAAAAAAACATGACAAAATTAAAAATACAACTTTAATTTGCTAAACTTCTCCTGTTTCAATTATAGATTAATATTATGATTACATTTGTTTAATTTTTTTTTTTTTTTTTTTTTNTTTTTTTTTTTTTTTTTTTTAACAAAAAACCATTGATGTATCTGCTGGACATGTTTTGTCCCACTTCTCAAGAATCACTGCCATACTAACACTAACCCATAGAAACCCATACTAACACTAACCCATACTAATCCTAACCCGTATTAACCCATACTAACACTAACCTGTATGAATCCATACTAACCTGTACTCCCATATAAACCTGTTCTAACCCGTACTAACCCTAATACAAAAGTAACCCTGATAGAAAAGTTTTCGGATCTCATTTATAACCGTTGCGTACGCACAGAACAAGGCCTAAAACAGTGTAAACTTCCTACGCAAAGGTTGTGATCTATAAAAACAAACTTGATGGGAGAATGTGAACACCTGTGAGCAAACTCTGACCCATGGTACAAACATTTTGGAGGCTTTTGGGTGTTTGGAGACTCAGATGGAGAAGCAGAGAAATGAAGCAGATTTCTCAGTGATTCTTCCACACAAGTCGTTCCACGGAATCAAACTGTCAATTCTAGCATAGATCTGCTCTGACAGAGCCGTTTAAGCTACACTTACATAAAAATAACTCCTCTCCATGTACGATAAACTGAAATAAAAATAATGATAAATAAACTGATTTTGCGTGACCTCTGATATCTTCAAATGTGCTCATCAATTACTCTGATTTCCACATGAATACTCGATAGCAGCGGTGCTTACAGGTGCTGTGAAACAACAGAATTAATATTCTGATCATGACAGATCTGTTTGATTTTTCATTGATCTATCATAACTGATAGATCATCAGATTGTTATTTGTGTATGATTTTGTCGTTGCAGAGTGGCTCAGTCTGACGCGCTCAGAGCTGCTGAATGTGACACATTTACGAAAATAAAATTTTTTTTTTAAATGGATTTACTGGATTCACCTGCACATCAGTGTCACATCCTTTATGCAGCGCTGCACCTTCTGGCATCCACCAGAAGATCTGACAAACTTTTAATTCAGTGTAAATTTAAATTCTAAATGATTTATGTTAAAGTGACTTATTTCCAGCTGCAGCATGCTGTGATTGTTGTTGCTGCTGAGGTCCATATCTAACATTTTCCTGATTTCTCCTCGTCCACAATACCTGCATTTCTGCCTCATGATTTTTTTTTTCTTGATCTACCAATCAGAAGTCTCCATTCTCTCTGAAGTGCAATGACATACAAACTCATTTATATGTAGATCAGTATTCACAGATTCACAAACATCTTTGCATGCATCATTTATGGTAAATTGTGGGAGTGTCATGGGTGGGATGTGAGCGTTCTTAACGTGTGCACATTTCCAAGCTGGTTGTAATTTATAAAGGGGAAATTGCTTGAAACCATGCGTATACACAGTTTTATAAATCTGAATATTTTTGTGTGCACGCCATTTCCCTGTTTTGAGCGTACACAAAGTTTTATATGGATTCCAAGCCCAGTTTTATAAATGAGGCCCCTGGTCATTATTCAGAATCACTCATAACGATAGAAAGAGACGGTCATGTGCTTACTTGTTACTATGGTGACCAAATATAGGTCTAAATACAAAATGATTAATTTGTGTTTTATTTGAATTTTATTTGTTTCACATCAAATGTGGAGAAAAAAGTTCAAAATTTCATAAAAGTTTTCAAGCCAAAAAAATGAATCAAATTTTTGAAAGCAGCATAAATAATTTTTAGGATCAAATCAAATGAGGACAGGCCATCCTCTGAGCACAAGGAAAGTCTGTCCTCTGAGCACGAGGACAGCCCATCCTCTGTGTAAACCTGTGATGGACAGGACAGTTTGTCTTATGTAAACACACTAGTTGACTTTGTATTTCTCTCTGGTTCTCTCAGTTTGCTCCCAGTTCTCTCGTGGAGTCTACGCCATCTTTGGCTTCTACGACAAGAAGTCAGTCAACACCATCACATCGTTCTGTGAGACGCTGCACGTGTCCTTCATCACGCCCTCGTTCCCAGCTGAAGGAATGAATCAGTTTGTTCTTCAGATGAGACCAGACATAAAAGGCCCCCTGGTGTCAGTAGTGGAGTACTACAAGTGGGAAAAATTTGCCTACCTGTACGACAGCGACAGAGGTAGCAACACTCGTGTCACATATAACACACAACATGTACTTACATGGTTACTGGTCTCATAGTGACATAAATCAGTCATTCATTATGTGCAATAAGAGATTAATGCTTATTAATCCAACGCACCAATCAGCAGGCTGGTTACTACGCTAACATAAATACTGTATGTTTACGTAAACATCTGATCAGGATGAATCATACTCAAACAAAACACCATTTTTATTGAATAACACCATTGCTGTACTAACTGCTGTAAACTGTGTGTGTAAGTATAAAGATTTGTGTGTTTCTGTGTGAAGGTCTGTCGACTCTTCAGGTGATTCTGGACACTGCAGCAGAAAAAAAATGGGTTGTCACGGCGATAAATGTGGGAAACCTGAAAGATGAGAGGAAGGATGAGGCATACCGCTCCCTTTTTCAGGTACACAACATGACAAAAATACACAGCACTGTACACAACACCACGGAAACACACACACAACACTGTGCACAACACCACAGAAACACACACAACACTGTACACAACACCACAGACAACACCAGGTCATTTAGGGTGGTTTTGGGTGGTTGTGTGTGGGTCGGGGTCATTCTGAGTAGTTTTATGATGGTACACTTAGGGCTGGACGATATAAAGTCAATTCGCAATATTAAAAAATCTTCGATATAAAAATGAAGATGTCAATATAAAATCAATAGAAAATAGTGCTTAAATACAGGAAGTTAATGATGGCTCAAACAGCCAATAGCGTGTCAGAACTGAAACAAACTAGCCAATCAGGTGGCAGTGTCATAATAACAACCCGCCCGCTTCCTCAAAGCAGCATTTAGCTAAACGCCGTTGAACACGGCGCAGTCCATGTATGTGAGCGAAAGGCAAAGATGTCAAAAAGCGATGAAACTCCAGAGAAAAAAAAAATCAAAAGATGATGAAGAAAGTAAACCAGTGCTGACAAAACACGGCTGTACAGCAAACTTATTTTACCATCTGAAGTGCTGCCATCTTACAGGGTCACACAGCAGCGACTTCAAAGCCACCCCTTGGGACGGAGACGTTCCATGTCAACAAATTGCCATACAGCAGGGCCGACCCTAGCCTTTCTGGGGCCCTAGGCAAGTTATTTGTTGGGGACCCCATCCAGGGGCACGAAAGATGGCATTTTCGATGTGAATGCTGTCAAGCTAAATTAAAATAAATAAATAAAACATGAATATCTGTGGATTACCAAATATGATTTGTCATTTTTAATCTTATTTCACTCTCCCCAACAGCTAAAATTAAAATGCAAATTAAACACGTTTCAAACTACTGTAGTAATTTCTAATAACATACAAAAGGGGCGTGGCTAACTTTACCTCCCACTCTACAGTATTAATTTTACATCCCACAATTCCCCCAACCCACTCCATAAACATCTCTATGAGCCTCATCTTAACTAAAACGTAATGTCAAACCATAATATGCATAAATTCCATGTTATATTAGTTTTTTGCTGAATGAAGGTGTGTTTTATAACACACCTTAGCACATAGATTTATTACATCTCTGCAGCTCCTGAACTTATTTACAGATAATGAAAGTTCACTTTAGGTTCACTCTTGGCATGGGGGCCCCCTAGCGCTGCCTAGTTCACCTATTTCACAGGCTGGCCCTGCCATACAGTCTGTTTTTTCTGCTGTCACACCATAGGACCAAAAAACAAAAAGACACAAAGACGTCACCGTACTGAAGCTTTTTTTTTTATTGGAAAAGATATGATGCAAATACTGACTGTTGAAAAAGAGGAATTTTTCAATTACAGATATCGATCAATATAAAAAAAATATATCATGATAACTTTTTTGATACTGTTCAGCTCTAAGTACACCTCCCTTCACCTCTTTTTACCTCTTGTTCCAGAGATAAGCATGTGTACATTGTTTGTGTGAATGTCAGAAAGGTGCAGCTGAGGAATTACCTGCATGATCTCAGACGTTCCCTAAATGAACAGGAAGCAGTTTTTTGTTGTTGTTTGGGTTATAAACAGGAAGCTGTTTACTTGGGTTGGGATTATAAACAGGAAGTAGTTTCTTTGTAAGGGTTAGGGTTATAAGCAGGAAGCAGTTTGTTAGGATTAGGGCTATAAATAGGAAGCAGTTTGTTTGGGTTATAAACAGGAAGTTGTTTGTTCATTTGTAGAAACAGGAAGTAGTGTGTTTGTGTTAGGGTTATAAACAGGAAGCACTTTGTTAGGATTAGGGCTACAAATAGGAAATAGTTTGTTTGGGTTATAAACAGGAAGTAGTTTGTTTTGTTTAGGTTATAAACAGGAAGTACTTTGTTTGGTTTGGGTTATAAACAGGAAGTAGTTTGTTTGGTTTAGGTTATAAACAGGAAGTTGTTTGTTTTGGTTATGGTTATAACCAGGAATCAGTTTGTTATGGTTATAAATAGGAAGTAGGCTTTTTGTTTGGGTTAGAGTTATGAACAGGAAGCAGTTTTTTTTGTTTTTGTTTTTTGTTTTATTTTAATTTTTTAGGGTCAGGTTATAAATAGGAAACTTTTGTTTGTTTGGATTGAGGGAAAAAGTAATGATTTGTTTGTTTGTGGTAGGGCTCTAAACAGGAAGTAGTTTGTTTGGGTTAGGGTTATAAACAGGAAGTAGTTTGTTTGGGTTAGGGTTATAACTGGAAGCAGTTTGTTAATTGATGAATGTAAAGTATCATAAATTGTATTACATATATTATTTTTTCTTATCGTATTTTAGGATCTGGAAATCCGTAAAGAGCATCGTATCATCCTGGACTGTGAGCAAGACAAAGTCAAAGACATCATGGATCAGGTTACCGCCATATTTACTACTATTACAAATTACCAGTGGATCACCATGATAACAGGGAGACCAGAGAAGCCAAATTAGCTTCCTGTATCTCACAAACACTACGGAAAAAAAAAAAAAAGTTCCTGTATCTCCCAGACACTCCCAAAATAAGTTCTTGTGGCTCCACAAATAAGTTCCTTGATCTCCTAAACGCTTCCAAAATCAATTTCTGCAGCTCCCAGACATTCCCAAAATGAGTCCATACACTGACAAAATAAGTTTCTGCGTTTCCAGACATTCTTGTAGCTCCCAAACACTTCCAAATTCAGTTTCTGTAGCTACCAAACTCTCAAAATAAACTCCTGAAACAAGTCCAAATACCCCTAAACTCTCCTAAAATAAGTTCAAACACTCCCAAAACAAGTTCCCGCACCTCATCCATTCTCAAAAGAAGTCCCTATAGCTCCATAACACTCAAAAATTAAGTTCTGCAACTCCTAAAAATTCCTAAAATAAGTCCAGACGCTCCCAAAATATATTCCTGTACCTCCAGAACACTCCTAAAATGAGTCCAAACACTCCTAAAATCAGTTCCTGTGGCTCCCAAACACTCCTAAAACAAGTCCAAACACTCCAACAATAAGTTCCTGCAGCTCCCAGCATTGCTAAAATAAGTTCTTGTAGCTCTCAGACATGCCCAATATGAGTCCAAACAGTGCCAAAATAAGTTTAATCTCTAAACACTCCTAAAATAAGTTCCTGTAGCTCCCAAACACTCCTAAAAAATTCCAAATACTCCCAAAATCAAATCCAGTAGCTCCCAGACATTCCAAAAATGAGTCCAATCACTGATGACATAAGTTTACGGATCTCCAAACATTCTCAACATAAGATCTTGTAGCTCCCAAACACTCCCAAATTCAGTTTCTGTAGCTACCAAACTCTCCCAAAGTAAGTTCAAACACTCCTGAAATAAGTTCAAACACTCCCAAAACAAGTTCCTGCACCTCATCCATTCTCAAAAGAAGTCCCTATAGCTCCATAACACTCACAAATTAAGTTCTGCAACTCCTAAAAATTCCTAAAATAAGTCCAAACACTCCTAAAATCAGTTCCTGTAGTTCCCAAACACTCCCAAAACAAGTTCCTGCACCTCATCCATTCCCGAAAGAAGTCCCTATAGCTCTATAACATTTTGTTTACATTGAAGGAGCTTCAGCGTGCCGTGCAAGAGCAATGCAGAATTACCAGTATGTTTTAAAGAGGAATGTGTTCAGGGAGGATTATTTTTAATGTTTAATTTTGTGCAAAATGATTATAATCGATTATTAACATGTCGGATCGATGCAGTTGAAATGCTGCCTTAATAATAAATGCATCCCGAAGCATCGATGCATCTTTACACTCATAGCTGCAGCTAATTTATGGACAGCATTTGACAAAAATAAGCCCAAAAAACTGACTCAACACGTCCCACACGGAGCATTTACACAGAATTTACACGGAGCATTTACACGGAGCATTTACACGGAGAGAGAGAATTTACATCTAAAAGGCTGACCTTTGTCCTTCATAGTTAGCGTGAGCATATAACGTTAGCTACAGGAAGTGGGGGAAAATGAAAACATTAGATAGCCTCAGAAAGTGAAAAAACGGATGCGTTAATAGCGTTAATTTTTAAAAATTCGTTAAAGAATCCACATTACTCGCAAAAATTAACATGTTCATTTTCCCAGTCTTATTTATATTAAGTATGCCTGGTATGTTTTTTTGTTGTATGCTGATGACCTCAGAATTGCAGATTCCAACAAAAATTCCCCTGTGAGAGTAATATATCTTATCTCAAGTCCAAACATTTACAAATTGAGCTCCTTCAGCTCCTAAAAACTCCTAAAATAAGTCCAAACATTCCCAAGATAAGTCCTGGATCTCCCAAACTGCTCTTTGCTGCGGGATCACTGAGGTCCTCATCTTCATCATCAGATGAAGTGCTGGACTGAACTGAGAACTTTGTTTGATGGACCAATAAAAAAGTGAATTTCGGCTCCACTTCCTTATTTTTCTCGCTTGTCGTGGAGAATCTCCGATTTCACAGGATGTGATTTTTATTATTGATTTTGTCATTTTTCTACCAGGTGATCACGATTGGCCGGCACGTGAAGGGATACCACTACATCATAGCTAATTTGGTGAGTGTGAGTCTGATTCAAACTGAGAAAGTGGAGAGTGCTTGTGTTCTTGGGGCTAAGCGTGATGTGAAGCTAACGCGGCATGCTGGTGTTTCAGGGTTTTGTGGATGGTGACCTCTCTAAGATCCAGTACGGAGGAGCCAACGTGTCCGGATTTCAGATTGTAGACTTTGATGAGCCCGTGGTGGCGAAGTTTGACCAGCGATGGGAGGCTCTGGAAGAAAAGGAGTATCCCGGAGCTGACACCAGGATCAGGGTGAGACCAAGAGCTTTGACTGGTTTGACTGGGCTAATTGGTTTGACTGCTTTGTCATCATTCAGGCCTTTATTTAGAGATTTAAAAAAAAAAAAAAAAAANAAAAAAAAAAAAAAAAAACTCCTCTGCCATAACTCACTATTTTTAAAGTGGGAGACAAAAATATTTTAGTAAAACCCTTCTTTGACATGGAAGAAAACAGTTAGCTTCTCGTCCTCCTCCGATCATCTTCTGCTCTTCCTCTCCTCCTCCTCTAACATCCTGCTCTTCTGGTTTGATTAATTCCATTATAACATGTGTGTTACAGTACACATCAGCCCTCACGTATGACGCCGTCCACGTGATGATGGAGGCGTTCCGTTTTCTCCACAAGCAGCGAATAGACATGAGTCGCCGTGGCAACAGTGGAGACTGCCTGGCCAATCCAGCAGTGCCCTGGGCCCAGGGGGTGGAGATAGAACGTGCCCTCAAACAGGTGACCATGGAGATAAAACCCCACCTGTGGTGTCATGTGATTTACATATCATAAACCATTATCGGCCTGAGGGGGCGCTGTGTTACGATGTGTGATGTGTTAATGCATGGAGCGTTTCAGGAAAAGTGTTAACGTTGCAAAATACTGGATCATCAAACCCGCCATTAACACATGGAGATGATGTCATAGATCACGTGGCAGCATCTGTAGCGTGTGGACATCAGCCACAATCATATCGATGTTTAGCATCCAGAGGCAAACACGATATGTTAACATGAAGTGTACACCATCATAAAAGTGTGTGTGTGTGTGTGTGTGTGTGTGTAGGTGCGTGTGGATGGTTTGACAGGAAACATTCAGTTTGATCAGTACGGGAAAAGAGTGAACTACTCAGTGACCATCATGGAGCTGAAGAACAACGGACCTGTGAAGGTAACACACACACATACACACACACACACACACTCACACACACACACACACACACACACAGTGTATATACAGAGGGGAGAGTATATATATATATATATACACATGTATGATGGAAACAAAGAGAGAGAGATTTTGATATTACCACTAAACAAAATCATTTCTACAAATATGTTGACTAATCAAAATGACAAAATTCCGTTTAGAGGGAAACAAATTAACATGAGATGAGTCATGAAATAAACAGATTTTTTCCTCAAATGATTATTTGTCCAAAACAGAGGTTTTAAAGCGCGTAGAACATCTTTACCACACACACACTCACACATTGCCAAATTGTTCATCGCTCTGTAAATACTGGAATAAATTTTTAGCCGAGTCACCATTCTGATAAAAATTTACAGTCCAGTAATGTTCCTGTTTTTTTTTTCTGCTGAGGTAAACAGTTATTTTTGCTTCGACATTTGACACTTTCTCCGATTTAAAATGCTTCCAGTTGATTGGCTGGCATGTTTGGCTGCTGCTACTCGCTGGGTTAATGTTTTTGTGTGTTCAGCATTCTTCTGCCTGATGGATAATTTTAGTTCAGAGATGTGTAAAGCCTGTTTTACAGCTTGTTTTACCTGGATTCCATGCTGTCATCTGTGGTGGTTATTTTGTCGCTGTCAGCTCTGTCTGTGCTGCTGCTGCTTCCTGTCAACGTCCTGCTGCCCGGCAGTTTTCCACCTGCTGCTGGCTAGGGTTAGGGTTAGGGTTGGGTTTAGGATTGCCATGTGGCGTTGCTGCTGTGTGGCGGGTCTCCTGGACTCCGTCGCCTCTCCTCTCTAGCAGTGGATTCTCTCTGTCTGGTTANTGGCGGGTCTCCTGGACTCCGTCGCCTCTCCTCTCTAGCAGTGGATTCTCTCTGTCTGGTTATACCACTTCACCATGTGGATTCTGAAGCCATTACTTTGGATTATCCTGTTCTCCAGCATCATCAACTCTATCCCGCTATTTATGTTCTCGGCCGTGGAAATCTACCGGCTCAGGACATGCTATGACCCCCCACCAACTTTATTCAGCCACCAGACATTTTCAGACGTCCAACATAAATCCATGGTGGATCTCATCAGAACTTCGACTACAGTAATGAGCAGTAATGCTGCTTCTTTTCCACTGGTCCTCGCTGAGAAACTCGGGACCAGAGTGGACCAGAGTGGACCAGAGTGCGCTCGCGTCTCTACCCAAATCAGCTACGCCTGCTCTCTCAAACTGTCTTACACTCTCTCTCTCTTTCTGAAGTTTGATCACTCAGCAATAAGGCTGCTTCATTTATTGTATCTATTTTATTTCATTGTGGACCTAAAACTTGATGTTTGTGTCTTACTGAGATCAGCTCAATTTCACACCTGAGATCACAAGGTGGCCCACATCCTGTCAAAATCTAAACAAAAGCACTCTGCAGCAGGGTACTCAAATACAAATCTTAAAGGTCCACAAAGATAATTTTTAATAAGACAAAGGTCTGTTTATGAAGGTCAGTCAAGCCAGGGTCAGAGAGGGATCCTAATGTTTACCAGGAATTTAAAGTGTCGCGGGGGGGNCGGGGGGGTGAGGTGGGGGTGATGAAACTACCTGCGCTATCAACTGTCAACCTGTGCTGTGACTCTTAATGACCAGCTCCGTGTCAACCCATTGTCATGGAGATGAGGGGACACTGAATGTGATTGGTCCAAACCAGAGCAGAATAAACATTCTCACACAGGTGGAGCAGTCAGACATTCAGTTTCACTTTCTCTGTGGTGAGAAACCAAAGGTCCAGCTGCTCCACTTCCTGTGTGAGAATACATATGAAAAGTATAATTTGCTCAGAGTACGGAGATGTTGTGGTTCGGTCCGGATCCTGACCAGGGTCTGGACTTTGAGGCTGACTGCTCTATATCTTTTCAGAATATTAAAAATGGCAACAATCTCAACAGATTGGTCAACTCTTCTGTTAGCTTCAGCCCCCCCCCNCCACTCCTCCTCCGCTGACCTGGTAAACAGTCTCATTTGTTCAGTCTTCTTCTCGGTTCTCCTCTGAGCTCCAGCAGTTAAACTCTGGACCGTTGACTGGAGTCTTCAAACACTGGACTTGCTGCAGATGTACTGTAGCCATTTGATACGTAATGAGAATGCGCTCAGTGCTGCCACATCCTCCAATTACGCTGACATTATTACCTCTGGACAAAATAATGCAGACCTTATTCTCCTCTGCCAACAGTCCACTCAGACCTCCGTCATTTCTCTAACCTCACTTCCACTGCCTTCTTAGAATTCTTCAGTTCCAAACTTTCCTGTTCTCCACAAAGGCCTCACCTCAGATAATACACAGGTGTAACACACAGTACATGAATAACACACATACTGCATTCATGTATGTACATTTATAGATTAAGTATTGAAGTACTAATGAGCATTTCAACAAAAAAATCTCTCTCTCTCTCTCTCTCTCTCTCTCTCTCTCAGATTGGCTATTGGAACGAGGTGGATAAGATGGTGGTCACTAAGTCTGACCTTTACCCTAACGACACGATGGGAATGGAGAACAAGACTGTCGTCGTGACAACAATCCTGGTAAAGAACTAATGACTTCGTGAACAAATACGATAAACTGACAGACTGTTGGACATTTTCAGTAATCGTAGATCAATAATCAGTAGATAGAACACCAGTTGCCCCCCCNTCCCCCCCAACTGTAATTAATTTATTAACAGACACGTTGAAGCTCGTTAGCAGATGAGCAGTCTGATGATGAAACATTTCCACCTCAGCAGCAGTTTGTCACGTCACACTCGCTTCATCAAGAAGGAGTTATCGATAGAATTCAGCTGATCAATGGACTCGATCGATCAGCTCTGCTGCTCACACACCAAATATACTGTACATATAAAGTATATGTTTATTCTGTTTATCAACCTGCATCTGTCTTTTGATGAGCCGTGCCATGTATGTTTGTCAAATGCTCGTTNATTCTGTTTATCAACCTGCATCTGTCTTTTGATGAGCCGTGCCATGTATGTTTGTCAAATGCTCGTTCTTCATCACGTCATGTTTGGCTCTTCATCTGCTCTTCTTCATCACATCATGTTTGGCTCTTCATCTGCTCTTCTTCATCACGTCATGTTTGACTCTTCATCTGCTCCTCTTCATCATGTCATGTTTCGCTTTTCATTCGTTCTTCATCACGTCATCATGTTTAGATCTTCATGAAGGAAAATGTTTTTTCTGACAACATGCATCATACAAAGCCACATGCTAGTGCTGACATGTGTGTGCATGTGTGTGTGTGCATGCGTGTGTTTAGGAAGCACCTTATGTAATGATGAAGAAAAATGCTGAGCTCTTTCAGGACAACGACCGTTATGAAGGTAGGTGTGTGTGATCTATCCATGATCTATATGTGATCTGTACATGATCTGTGTGTGATCTGTNGAAGGTAGGTGTGTGTGATCTATCCATGATCTATATGTGATCTGTACATGATCTGTGTGTGATCTGTGTGTGATTTTTGTGTGATCTGTATGTAATATGTATGTGATCTGTGTGTGATCTGTGTGATTTTTGTGTGATCTGTATGTAATATATATGTGATCTGTGTGATCTGTATGTAATATGTATGTGATCTGTGTATGATGTGTGTGATCTGTATGTAACATGTATGTGATCTGTGTGATCTGTGTGTGATCACAGTTGATCTGTGTGTGATCTGTATGTATGTATGTATGTGATCTGTGTGTGATCTCTGTGTGATATGTATGTGATCTGTGTGTGATATTTATGTAATCTGTGTGATCTGTCTGTAATACGTATGTGATCTGTGTATGATCTGTCTGATATGTATGTGATTCATGTGTGATCTCAGTGTGATCTGTGTATGATCTGTACATGATCTGTGTGTGATCTGTATGTGATCTGTGTGTGATTTTTGTGTGATCTGTATGTAATATGTATGTGATCTGTGTGTGATCTGTGTGATTTTTGTGTGATCTGTATGTAATATATATGTGATCTGTGTGATCTGTATGTAATATGTATGTGATCTGTGTATGATGTGTGTGATCTGTATGTAACATGTATGTGATCTGTGTGATCTGTGTGTGATCACAGTTGATCTGTGTGTGATCTGTATGTATGTATGTATGTGATCTGTGTGTGATCTCTGTGTGATATGTATGTGATCTGTGTGTGATATTTATGTAATCTGTGTGATCTGTCTGTAATACGTATGTGATCTGTGTATGATCTGTCTGATATGTATGTGATTCATGTGTGATCTCAGTGTGATCTGTGTATGATCTGTACATGATCTGTGTGTGATCTCAGTGTGATCTGAGTGTGATATGAATGTGATATGAGTGTGATCTGTGTGATCACATCTTCACATCTGTATTGACGTTAGAGCAGCATGGACAAACAGTATCTCAGTCCTCCTGTTCTTAGAAGGTTCCTCCACTTTGACATAAACGGCCCTCATCTGTCCTCTGTCTAAAATATGGACATTGAAAACTGTTCCTGTCCTGTAGGTGTGTGTACACTGCTGAGTCCTGCCCACTAGAGGGCACTCTCATGTGTCATGGCATGCGTCTGTGGACAGGATGTTTGGTCTCTCCGATATTTAGATTGGACAGGCTTCACATATTGTCTTCTCCAGCTGGTCCCTGTTCCTGGGTCTTTCTAACTTCAGTGCCAGTGATGTCCAGATATTTTCTGTCGGGTTTAAATCTGGAGAATTTCCTGGCCACGGCTGCAGTGAAGTGATATTTTTTTCTGCTGGCCACTCACAGCTTCAGCCCTGTGACACGTCATCCTGGAAACGGCACATTTCTTCAGGAACCTGACTGTGCACAGTTGGCTTCAGCTCGTTCTCCAGGGTTTCCAGGTACCGTTTGGTGTTCATGGCTGTGCCTTTTGGCAGGATTTTTAGGCTCCAATCCATCTTCCAGAAAAGCATCCCCAAACATGAACTGTTTCAGGATGTTTCACGGTAGGCACTCCACATTCCATTTAGCATCTTTCACCATCCCGCCTCTGAACTCTGATACTTCCTTGGTTTGTAAAGCAGCTGAAGGGAGACTCATCTGAGAACATGACTTTACCCATTCAGCAGCAGTCCATTTCTTATATTACCTGCAGAAAATCAGTCTGTCCCAGGTGTTCTTTTTACTCCAAAGTGGTTTCTTTGCTGGATGCCTTGATTTCAGAGTAATTTGTGTCTGACTGTACCTGCGGACACCTGCACACCTGACTGCTGCTGCCGTCTGAGAGTCTGGCTACTGGCCACTCTGTCTTGAAGACACAGTCTTATTAGGTGTCTGTCAGAACGCTCAGTGCTGCATTTCAGACGGCCAGAGCGTACAGCTAGTTGAAAGATGCCTTCTGATTTGTATTTTTTTATTATCCTTGACACTGTAGTGTGACATCCACAGCCTTTCCTAGCAATTTCATTATTACTGCAACATTTTCATGAAGAGCGATGATCTGTGCTCTTTCTGCAGAGGTAAGTTCTCTAGTTTTTGGCATGTTGAAGTTCTTTCAGAATATTTAACTATTCTTTAGAGTTAAATGCGGATTTCAGAGTACTAATAACACTACAATATTTCTACAAGTCAGTGAAAACACGTGAAAACCATTTGACCTCTGACCCTACCTCAAAGAAGATGTTTTAACTTCCTGTTTGATCTCTACTAATAATATTGGTATTCTTCTTCAAATCTTAACAACATGTCTTCCTAAAGTGTCTTCCTACTTAACACTATTAACAACTATTGGCTTTTTTCAGTTATACTTACTCTAACACACTAAAAACATAATAATTTTGTTGTGTTTGGAGTGGTATTTTAACTCAGAAAGAAAACTTTACACAAAAATGCAGGGGAGTGCAGTACTTTACTCCTGTTACATAGATCCCTGTCCTGGAGCGCTCTCTCTCTCTCTCTCTCTCTCTCTCTCTGTCTGCTCCATGGGAACGCATGTAAAGAGTGATGCCATGTCAAAAGAAACCAGCGACTCATCTGTTGCTATAGCAACCCCTTTGATTTTGTCCATGAAATCACCAGAGTTACTAACATGTTAAGTTTTGCCAGTGGAGTTAGAATGGTTTGTGAGATGGATGTCACAGAGTTTATGCTAACTAGTGTATGCTGCTAACAAGTTTATACTAGTAACGAGTTTATATAGTAACGACGGAGGGGCATGACTCTTGATTTGTGAGTTGTGGAGAGCCTGTGTAGTCTGGATGTAGTTTCACCAGGATACAGTTTATGACACATGCAGCATGTAATGCAGTCATCCTCAAAGTCCAGACTCTGGTCCGGATCGAGACCGAACCACAACTGTCTCTGAACTCTGAGCAAATTATACTTTTCAAATGTATTATTTGTATTATCTGCGAGACATCGCTCACAATGAGTTAAAATTCTCTGCTTTCTCCACAGTGGAGAAAATGAGCTGAATGTCTGACTGCTCCTCTGTCTGAGAGAATGTCTGCTCTGCTTTGGTTTGGTCCAATCACATTCAGCGTCCCCCATTCTTGTCATCTCCATGACAACAATGGGTTGACACAGTGTTGGGCTTGTTGGATCCAAATCCAACCTTAATAAATGGACCTTTGTCTTGTTGAAACTTTTCTTTGGACTTTTCTTTGGACCGTTAAGATTTGGATTTGGGTAGCCCTGTGTGATGCTCCTGACTTTTCTTAATCCTGTAGGACTTTCTTTTTGTAAATATTGGTGGAATCCCTTTGAGAGTTTCGTACATGTTTGAGTTTTTAAGAATATTGCTTACCTTGTTCTGGCAGTCTCCAGTGTTTAAAATGACCATGCATTTCCCTTTATCCATCGACGGGACCATGGTGTGGGGGTCCAAAGCCTGTTTTTCCTGTGTGGAAATGTTTGGTGGTGGTGATTTGGACGGAGATGGTCATGGAGATTTCCATAAGCACCTGTTATTCTTCCTCCACAGAGATGTTATTATTGTGATTAGTGGATTCTGTGGCCGTGATGAGTTTAAGTACTGGGATTTTTTTTGGGGAAGCGAAGCTGAGACCTCTGACAGGACGCTGATCTCAGGCTGGGTGAGTTTCCTATCAGATTTTCACCCACTTATCCGTCTTCTCTGGTTCAGGCCAGTCTTCATCCTGGACTGGAGGACTAAACTCTCTGTCCTGAGTCTCCTCCCGTTGTGTCTCCCTGGTGGTGCCGCTGGCTTGGGAAAGCAGGAGATCAAACTTTTTAATCCATGTTTCCTTGTTTTTCTTTTGCTGGACAAATTGCACTTTCACAAATTCCTGTATCTGGCATCATCGTGTCTCGTCCGGCAGTCATATATCTCACAGGCAGCGTATCTTGTCCTCTTTAGGCCTTAACACATTGAGGGTGAAATGTGTCTGCCTGATGCGCTCATTCTGAAGAGGTTTCTCTGCCCTCAGTAAGGTCTCACAGGCTGTGTGTCCTTTTAGTTTTTACTATTACTGAGAAGATGGAGTGCAGGCTGTTGGGTGTGAGGCCTTTCTATCTGCACTGGAGGCTGTAAAGGATGTGATTCTGGTTGTGTGCCACTTTCCTTGCTGCTCTCTCTAATTCCTGCACATTCAGACTTTCCTCACCAAAATTCACAGTACAGAGATGCACACTTAGACCTTCATGAGAACATACATGTCATTTTTAAAATTTTTTATTCTTTCCATGTCCATACTGAGAAAATGCTTTGACTGAAACCTGTAAATAAAAAGATGACTCAGCACATACGTTGATGATGTCATGCTCTAAATAACTAATAAATATCTGATTGTTTGACCTTAGCTGGGGCCTCATTTAGGTACAGTAACAAATATAGTCCTGAACAGGAATCTGTTGTTTTCATGGATGTTTGATTGATTGGCAGGCACATGGTGTTAACATATATAACAGAGTGAATGTGTGGGCTGGCAGGTTTTCCTTTCTGAAATAAAACATCTTCTGGGTTTTTTTTCTTTCTATTTTTGAAGCTATACCTTCATCAGTAAATGTTCCTGAGAGTTTTTTCAGGGTTTTTAATAAAAGGTTTAAACTGCTCAGTACTTCATAGTTTTACTCTACCATCACGGTGGTTTTCCTTAGAGCCTGAAAGATGAGAGAGACTGATTTTTGTCCATTTTTGTCCTTTTTGATGGACGCTAAGGATACTGTGTGGACCTGGCTGCAGAGATCGCAAAGCACTGTGGGATTCGCTACCAGCTAAGGATTGTTGGAGATGGAAAATACGGCGCAAGAGATGCAGAGACTAAGATCTGGAATGGAATGGTTGGAGAGCTGGTGTATGGTGTAAGACACACACACACACACACACACACACACACACACACACGCACACAGGTTTAACTAACACTACCTGTGAAGCCTAGAATCAGGAATCAAACATGGACCTGCTCAGGAACATGGGCTCCTGATCCAGACTGGCTGCTGTCTCTGCTCTCCCAGTATCACCAGCATGATCCTCCACTGGGAGCATTTTCCATTCTGGTAGCCCCTCATGACCCTGTATCCTCATGACCTCATATCCTCATGACCTTGTGTCCTCATGACCTCATATCCTCATGACCTCATATCCTGATGATCTCGTATCCTGATGACCCTGTATCCTCATGACCTCATATCCTCATGACCTTGTATCCTCATGACCTCATAGCCTCATGACCTTGTGTCCTCATGACCTCATATCCTCATGACCTCGTGTCCTCATAAACTCATATCCTCATTACCTCATATCCACATGATCTCATATCTTCATGACCTCGTATCCTTATGACCTCATATCCTGATGACCTTGTGTCCTTCCTCATGACCTCATATCCCCATTACCTCATATCTGCATGATCTCATGTCCTCATGACCTCGTGACCTCATGTCCTCATGACCTCGTGACCTCTTCTCCTCATGACCTCATGACCTGATGGTCTGGATACCTGCGTCTTTGTGCCTGTTTAACATCAACAATCTTAGTCACCAGGCAGCAAACGGTCTCACCAGCGCCCTCTAGCATTGAAATACTGAGCAGCTCCGACAAACTTTTCTCACAGTTTTAATAGGTGTGTGCATGAAAGTAAATAAATAAAAAGTGAAGCTCCAAACATAAACTCGAGAATACCTTCTTAAACTGAATTTTAACAGTATAAAACAAAATATGAAAATAACATGAATTAACACGACAAAACTCTCTGTGCCTTCTCAGGTGAAAACCAGAGGAAAGAGGAAGAAAAGCTAGTGGAAGTGCAACACATAGTATTCATAAAATAATACAATCACTATACTTTACCTCAAAATACAAAAAAATCAGTTGATAAAAGATATGCAAACTTTGCATATATATATATATATATATATAGTANTCAGTTGATAAAAGATATGCAAACTTTGCATATATATATATATATATATATAGTATTTACACCAATAGTACATTATTTTAAATAAACCAAGTGCAAATCATAAATTTAATCACAAAGTGTTGACCTAACCGTCCTTATTATCCCAGAGGGAAACTTGTCACATGTTGCACACATAATTCAACATTATAGATTAAAAATCAGATAAAAAGAACAGTTAGTCAGATAAAATAAATACTCAGGATAAACACGAAACATGCAAATTACTCATAATAATGGTAACAACTTGAAATGAAATCACATCTAATGTGCATAATTTATCTGAATGTCATTACCTCCTGTAGTTACATAACTTAGTTCTGCTAAAACTGGCGTGATGCTTTTCATTTTTGGTTTTAGTTCATGACCTGCAGCAGAGTTCTGAATCAGCTGCATCCTGAAAATTAAGTGAAGTCTCACTTCCTGTCCGTCTGTCCAACAGAAAGCAGACATCGCAGTCGCTCCTCTCACCATCACTCTGGTTCGTGAGGAGGTGATCGATTTCTCCAAACCCTTCATGTCTTTGGGGATCTCCATCATGATCAAGAAGCCTCAGAAATCCAAACCAGGAGTCTTCTCGTTTCTGGACCCGCTGGCCTATGAGATCTGGATGTGCATTGTCTTTGCCTACATCGGTGTCAGCGTCGTTCTCTTCCTGGTGAGTGGATCTGTTTGTTTGTGCTGGTGTGTGTGGAGCAATAATCCTAACACACGCTACATGATTGTTTCACAGTACAATGTTCAGAATGGTTTCGGCATTTCACTGTTATTGGAGTAAATAAAAGCTCACAGATCCAGGCTGAGATAACAGAATAAAAAAACTATGAAAGGAGATTTCTACATTAAATAAAACAGCAACCTCATTTCCAGCATCTAAACCACAACTCCAGTACTGGTACCAGGACATTTCACTCCCAGTATACTGGTTACATAACAGTGCTGAGTCAGCCAGGAGCATCAAGTTATTTCAGTTTTGTTTCTGTATATCAGGGATCCCCAACTGGCGGTCCGTGGGCCAAATGCAGCCCGCAGGTTCTATCTATCAGGCCCTCAGATGGCTTCTCCATAAAACAAAAAAAGTAAAAAATCTTGTATTTTAGTTGCACTTATCTCGGGATCGTGTGGTCATAAAATGTCATGCTTGGACTCATTTTGTTCAGGAGAAGCTAAACTTTCCGAAGATATTCACATATCTCCATTTTATTGAGAAATTGTGATTATAAAACATTGTGAACGCTACATAGGGATGAGCACACAGTCCCTGGTCTGTCAGTGGAATATTACGCGCATATTACGCAAGGGGAATGCATGCTTGTTGCCATGGCTACATAAAAGCTGATAGGACCTATCAGCTTTTATGTAGCCATGTATGTACTGTATGTAGCTGACCCATCAATCAAATCCTCTGCTAGTCTACTATCCAATCACAGAGAGGGATTTTAAAATTTAGACTGCCCTCGGAATTACATCATCGAGAAGCGACGAAGCTAGATTTTAGCTCGGAGGCTGTGTTGTGCTTTAGTTACATTTATTTCGGGATCGCGTGGTCATAAAATAATGCATCCTCAAGGGGGCACAAGCCAGTGTCCACCTTGTGCCGGTCCCAAGCCCGAATAAATGCAGAGGGTTGTGTCAGGAAGGGCATCCGACGTAAAACCTTTGCCAAAGCAAAGATGCGAATCATTCATATGACTTCCATACCGGATCGGTCAAGGACCGGGTTAACAACGACTGCCATCGGTACTGTTGACCTACAGGGTGCTGGTGGAAATTGGGCTACTG